>CAWUFW010016797.1:0-292282 GCA_963921515.1 Calotriton arnoldi | reverse complement strand
ACCGCCATCGTAATCGGCCCCAGAGTTATCAAGAGTTCAGAATGGAACAATCTGTAACTCAACTAACACCAAAAACATCAAAACAGGCTAAACAAATGCACAAATACCTAGAACAACAAGTAAAACTGTACCCTAGTACAAAAGGCCTGGAGTATCTAGACATGATAGCAAAAACTCTACTTTAAAAGATCAATACAAATAAAATACAAAATACTCATCTTTTAAACATAGCATACAACAAAAATTTATTAATTTTATCACAAATATAATTACTGTGTGTAACATATTTTTAATTTTGAAATAAAATATATTAACACACATTAATGATATTTTTAATAAAATAAAACACAACAATAATACAAAAATGTATTTCCCTCCCACAATAAAAAATAATTAATAAACTTACCAAGTTTCTTCCAATTGCTGTAAAATCCATTTTCTTCTGATACAATGCAATTAAATAAGGATAAAAAAACACAAAAGTTTCCCCCAAAAAATGGAAAAATACAACTGTAGCAAAAATGAATACGCCATGTAGAGAAAGTCCATAGGAAAACCATAAAAAACCCAAAAATGTAGAAAATATTTAAAAACGCTCCAGGAAAGCCGAAAAATTTAAAGAAGTGTAAAAATATATTAGTCAATAAAACTAACATACACTTCTTTAAAAAAAAAAACGACTCCTTCCGACACCGGTAACTTCTGAAAATACAAACTTTCAAAACAAAAGCACATACACTCCCACCCACATAAAACAACACATAAACACTTACTAACATTACTACTAACTTTAATTTTGAAAAAAGACACATTAAACACGGTATTTGTAACTCTCTAAACAGGCCTCCATAACGTTAAAAATACGGAAAAACACAACACGTAACTATAACATATTACAGTTCCGAATATAGCTAATAAATATCTAAACACACTAAACCCTATCTAACTAGGTTCAAAATACATTTAAAACATATTTAAAACAAAGAAAACAAGCCTTACCTTTAGCGACGTGAAGTGGCTCCTCAACCGCGAACTTCTCTTCAACCAAATCACACAAAACAACATTAAGCGGTTACAAAATACAAGGCCCAAAAACAAATACCTAGTTTAACCATAGAGAATTTAACACATTTAGGGGGTCATTACGATGGCGGGCGGAAACACTACCGCCGTGCACGTCGGAGGTAAAACCGCTAGTTACCGTCCGCCAGCAACTGCCCGCCCTCCCGCCAAATTAGGATGTGAAAAGTCAGGCAAATACCGTCCGCAAGCCTGCGACGCCGCCCGCCATCAAAGTGCGCCCGCTTACGTAGCGGCGCCAGCCAACGGAGGCACACCGTCCGGCTGAAATGACGTACCGCCCGGCGTACAAATTACGATGACACAACCAAACAGCCTCACCGGCAAAGAGACACCGCACGAGAACAGGAGGCGGAAACCACATTGCTGACCACAGAAACACCAACCCGGCCTACTCCGACATGAATCCTGCTCTCCAGGCCATCCCAATGCTGTACCTGATGCAGCACCTAGGAGTGAACGCGCAACGACGACGCAGGTAGGCAGACACACAACAAGGGCATTGTGAGGAGGCACGACTCGGATCGCGCGTCCGGCGAGGCCGGACTGTCCCTAAAAGCAACGACAGCTTACCTGCGGGGAACTCGGCACAACACCCGGGCCCTGGAAGGAAGTCCGCAGGGATAACCCCACCCCCCTGTGCTCTATCCACACAGGAGGCATCCGGACCTGATGACGCGGCGGACAGGGGAGGGACTGACCCGGAAGTGCTTCCCAACCGGAGTTGAAAGGGAGAGCGACCGGATCGAGGAGTTGCGAAGAAGCCGGAGGAGGAAAGGAGTTGCGGAGCGAGGAAGAGGAGGAACAGGAGTACGGAGACGCGAGGAGAGAAGAAGCAGACTACGGAGAAGAAGACGAGACGTGGAGCGAGGAGTGGTGGAACCCCTAGGAGGAGGCTGGAGAGCGGCCGCGACTCAGGAGAGTTGCGGCAGAGTCGGTGAGTCACGAATAAAGGGAGGGAGAGGGAGCGGGGAGGCGGGTGAGAGAAGGGTTGGGAAGGGTCACGAGGGAGACACACCGGTTGCAGTGGCATTGAGCACCTATTCCTCCTTCACTTTCCCTTCTTGTTTGGTTCGGTCGGCAGTGAACACACGGCTATTATAGCCAAGGGCAGGGATTGCAATCACGTTTTACTGACCACTCGTATCTATCACCGTCCCTTTCACGAATCCCCTCCTCTCACTGTCGCGGTGCCGCCTCACGTATAATTATCCACAAGTAGATCCACCGGGTGTGGTGACGGATAGAATAGAAGCCAGTGAAGCATTGGCCAGGGTAACTGACGACTCCTTTTTGTCCTTCTCTCTATGCACCTCCGTGGGAGAGTTCCTGGACCGGAGGACAAGACCCAAAAGGAGAACACCAACAAGGAAGGAGAGGGAATCAAGGAGAGAAGAGTCGTTAAGGAGAAAACCAAACAACCCACAGAGACATTGCCATCCCCTGTTATTGACTCTGTTAATAAAACTCGCCCACTGGCACATTACATACAGCCTCCGCGTCTGTATATCCGGCCTGCCCTCCCACAAGCATGCAAACACCGCACACAATGCAAGGGCGGAAAAACTGTACATGGGCCCCCTAGACACCCCTGTGGGGACAGGACACATCCAACACTGTACCCACACATATCCCACCTGTAAAATATAATCAACCCGCAACATCCTGGGCACCCACTACCCCGGACCAGGAGGTGACGTCCCCGTCACAGCACCGCAGTGCCCCGGCGATGACGCACATGCGCACACCGCAGAGGCCAACGACAGCGCCACGCATTGGCTGCACACAAACACCACAGGGTCACAACAACACACCACACACACCAGCCCCACCCTGAAGGCACATGTCACGTGGTCCCCCTGCGTAAATCATGACCACAACCGACAACTCACAGTTGCCAAAACGTAGTCACACAAGTGTGCCGAACAGGGGAGCAAAGTGACGTCGAAAGAGGACACACACCTGTGTGCAAAGCATGGAGAAGCACACGGCAGCTGCTACAGAACAGCACAAACAATGGACATTGACCGCAAAAGGCACGCCAGTCACAACAAACAATACCTATACCATCCTGCACGCAATAACAAGCCATGCAATGTACAAAACAGAGAAACCCTGCTGCCTGAGAACAGGTGTTCACAATCACTACGCCCACACACAAGTCGCAATGTACAGCGGAAAAGAAGTGACCCACCCACACACGGGAGAGCAGATAGCAGTGAATGTCCTTCCATTCCCACACCCAAATCACATTGCAACATATCCTGCAGGAGAACGGAGCCATTGTAACAACCACAACCCAAACATAGCCATGCTGAGTCAACCTTCCACTGGCAGATAACGCCGAACATGAAAGAAAGATAAAACCACAAAATACAATTATACCACTGCTCCTTGTGGCTCAAATGCAAGTAATCAGGAAAGAGTCAGACACCACTGGCCTTGACCATTCATAGGAGCATGTGGGATGAGGGCCTGTGTCCGCCTCCCAAGCCATACCCAAAGTCCTGCCGCCTAACATCCATACAAGAACACCCAGCATCGTCGGAGGTTGCACTCAGCAGACAGCCCAGGCAGCCGGAGCACGCCATCACAGCACCCTGCAGCAAAATGGGCGGTGCACCAGTACTATACACCTACGCCAGACAGATGCAGCTGTACAGCAATAGCTTGCTACAGATAGTGGGCTGTGCAAATCTGGCTATGCTGAATGTAAGTTATCGAGTAACTTACCGCATTGAAATGTTCAGCTGCGTCATCCCCGTTTTCTACTGTCGGAGGTGCCCGTACTCACTGGCCTGTGGATTTATGTCTCTCCAACCCGGCATGTCCAATTGGGGACCTGGTACACCTGTTCTCACCCCTGGACGCCCACGACAGGAACTGTTCAGTGTATGGGGGCATGGCGTTTGTTCCTGCAATAGGACACACACTGCAATGGGACCAGTGTGCCTCCGCACAACGTATGCTGGATTACAGTTTCATCGAATGTCACCCGACATGTCCCATCAGGATTCTACAAGGGACAACTTACGAGGAACACGTTGCAACCCACCATCCGCTTCATTGGATGTCAACCATAAATGCCACCAATGCGAGGGATGCTCTGCAGGAAGGTATCGCATACCTGACAACCTGTCAATTCATGGGTCCCCAAATCAATACCCACAATTGAACATTCATGTGCAACACCGTACCTATGCTTGGCGTCCGCACGCAGTGGCCAGTTAACTGTGCAACAACTATACCATGCACTCGGAAACAAACACCTTACCATCAACTCCACCGTCATGACACCTGACATTTCCGGGACATGCACCCTGTCCATCACCATATCCCGTGTCCCTGCATGAACACAGGGAGGCTGAGGAATGGGACCCGTGTACAGTGACCACATGGCCAACATTGCACGAACCACAATGCTACAATATGCATGCCGAGCACCTGAACACATGCTCCTGTAAGTGCACGCTTATCTGTCTGCTGAATAACTTGAGAACTGTCATCTCACCTTCTTCTGAACTTCCGTGCCAGGACATTTGCATGGACAACAAATGCAACACCCTACAACATGTCCCCGGGCATTGAGTCATGTTCAGTAGCCACCATATCGCAACAACATGTGAGACTATGCTGCATGCATGTAGGTTCATGCTCTGATGTCACCTCTGACGCAGGTGTGTCGGAGTCACTATTGTCGTAAACCTGTACCATGGGACTTAGATGTACTGTGCTTATCATGTCAAGCTGTCTGGTAGGGTAAACCAATACTATCTGTGTCACAGCCTAGGGCACCTCAGTAATGAGCTAATGTCCTGTAGCATAGCAAGGGCAGGGCATTCTTAACTCTGAAGCCTTATTTCCACAATTAACGACTTATCACATCTACCTGTACCCCCTTTTGTATGTGTAATCATGCTAAGTATATCCTCCACATGCATTACGCTGCCATTAGTGTCCACATCCTGCATCACAGAGGAAGTAAGCTCAAATACATGCCTTAAAGCTAATATCTGACTCTGGAGAATTATTGATCGTAGACAAGTACGAATGAGAGAGGATGAGAGTGTGTGAAGTACACGGGACTCGTGAGATTACCATGTAGTCAAGTGTCATTGGATGTCAATGCATATGAGTTGCTGCCACTGTGGACCCAGTAAAATACCACAGGTCGTGGGCCTTGGCATGTCAGAGTCTGACGTGGCCCAACAGATCATCACATCAACACTGACGGCCTGGTCACTACAAAGCACAGTCCTACATATGTGTACAATCACCTTCACAGTCTGACATCACACTCAACAAGCAAATATAGGAGCTACGCCAGTAGCACGCCACATCAATGCATGCCAAAACACACACAATATCAGTGTGGGTGGGCAGGGCTGCACAGTGAGTACGAACCGCCGAAATGTACATACATGCTCAATTGAACAAGGCACAATCTTCACATTCACACACCCTGCAGACCCACAATGGCCAATACATATCAAGTAGGAGTCATCCTGAACTGCAAGGACACACCCACACACTGTGCAACAGACAATACACACATGTGCTCACATTAACAGACCCGAACAAGGATACAAACACTGACCATGCCCCTGGGTAACACATGTGTATAGTCGACATTGCCAGAGCGCACACACACACACCAACACTACCCCAAAGTCACACCACACACACCACACACACCTACACCTCCCAAATGCACACATTGAAAGTAAGCCATGTGCCCAGGCTCGATGTTCATCACAAGATACACATACACCTACACTGCTGGCCAGCCAGAAAGTAAGCTCACACATACCCGCACACTCTGCACATGCTACCTGTCATCCTGTGGCTAGACACACACCCTGAGCTTTGCATGCACGCAAACATGACACGTATACATTAACACAGAAATACCACCAAATACATGCAGACAATCCGTGTTACAGACACACGTCTTCATCACACACACAAGTAGCAGAGTCTGAAAGAAGTGAAGTCCCAGCCACGTATTATACACATAGGAATGTGAGACCAGACATTGCAATTGTTGAGGTACCATTCACGGCATGTGCCTCACTTAACTATGCACACACAGTAACAACTGCAAACAGCAACTACACAGACACAACCCACTACAGGAACAACAGCATCCAGTCACAGAATACATAGACAGGCGGCAACAATGTACAACACCAGGGACAGTGGCCAGTCCGATGTGCAGAGTACTGATACGAAAAGCTACGTATGCATTGTGTGTGAGTGTACCCTGCCATGGACAGCAACACTGCCATGGCAGTCACAATAGCCAGCACAGCCACCACTGTGGCACAGGTAGTAGTGTGAGGGTGCCTAACATTCAAACAGGATGCCAGTCCGACTGGGTGCAGTCTGTATGCTACGGGACAGTTGGATGTCCGCCCCTGAGAGAGAAGCGCAACTGTGGAATACACACATGTGGCATGTGAAGCGGGAGGGCTTCTTGGCACAGGTGGGTCTGTGGCACAGGTGGGTGCACACATGCAGTGTCGATACAGACTGTGGTGCCGATTCCGATCTCGGTCGGAGGCGCACCCAATACCATTCGGTCGGGAAAAAAGCCATGCGAAAGCCTGTTTCCCGACCGATCCGTTACAGCACACCGAACGAGTAAGTACGATGCGCACAACAGCACAGAATCCGGCCGAGCCGTACTCACCCAAACCAGGTCCTGTTCTCCGACCGAGGCGAATCCGGAAACGCTGAATCAAGTCGCACGGAAGGGAAAATGCAGCTCCGTCCGGCCGAACAAGTACGATGCGCTTCCCGTACGCGACGAACCCGTCGCTACGCACGGCACGTCAAAGCATCCGGAAGAGGCGCACATAAGCTCCGATTCGCGCCACAACACAATCCACGGCTACGAGACGAACACGCCAGCGACGAGGACGACGCGAAGCGACGAGGACGACGCGAAGCAACGAGAAGGACGAACGACACGAACCAACCATGAATCCCTTCGTCCCGATCATACCAATATTCTACATTTACTACCGGAACAGGCACGGACGCGTACGGCGCAGAAGGTAAGTCAGACACCAACCACAAAACACATACAACACGTACACGACACATCACACACACACAGAGGGATGCAGAATATACTTACACCAGCAACAGCAGCACCATAGGGGCGGGATGCCCATCACCAATGCCACATATGCACACAGGGGCCTGAATGCGCACCACCACCCCTACCCAGGGGGGCAGGATGCCTACCACTACTACCACCCTCACCCAGGGGGCTGGATGCCTACCACCACTACCACCCTCACCCAGGGGGCTGGATGCCTACCACCACTACCACCCTGAGCCAGGGGGCTGGATGCCTACCACTACTACCACCCTTAGCCAGGGGGCTGGATGCCTACCACTACTACCACCCTGAGCCAGGGGGCTGGATGCCTACCACTACTACCACCCTTAGCCAGGGGGCTGGATGCCTACCACTACTACCACCCTTAGCCAGGGGGCTGGATGCCCACCACCACCCTTAGCCAGGGGGCTGGATGCCCACCACTACTACCACCCTGAGCCAGGGGGCTGGATGCCTACCACTACTACCACCTTAGCCAGGGGGCTGGATGCCTACCACTACTACCACCCTCACCCAGGGGGCTGGATGCCTACCACTACTACCACCCTGAGCCAGGGGGGCTGGATGCCTACCACTACTACCACCCTGAGCCAGGGGCTGGATGCCTACCACTACTACCACCCTTAGCCAGGGGGCTGGATGCCTACCACTACTACCACCCTGAGCCAGGGGGGCTGGATGCCTACCACTACTACCACCCTGAGCCAGGGGGCTGGATGCCTACCACTACTACCACCCTCACCCAGGGGGCTGGATGCCTACCACTACTACCACCCTTAGCCAGGGGGCTGGATGCCTACCACTACTACCACCCTTAGCCAGGGGGCTGGATGCCTACCACTACTACCACCCTTAGCCAGGGGGGCTGGATGCCTACCACCACCCTTAGCCAGGGGGCTGGATGCCTACCACTACTCCCACCCTGAGCCAGGGGCTGGATGCCTACCACTACTACCACCCTGAGCCAGGGGGCTGGATGCCTACCACTACTACCATCCTTAGCCAGGGGGCTGGATTTCTACCACTACTACCACCCTTAGCCAGGGGGCTGGATGCCCACCACCACCCTTAGCCAGGGGGCTGGATGCCTACCACTACTACCACCCTTAGCCAGGGGGCTGGATGCCTACCACCACCCTTAGCCAGGGGGGCTGGATGCCTACCACTACTACCACCCTGAGCCAGGGGGGCTGGATGCCTACCACTACTACCACCCTGAGCCAGGGGGCTGGATGCCTACCACTACTACCACCCTTAGCCAGGGGGGCTGGATGCCTACCACTACTACCACCCTGAGCCAGGGGGCTGGATGCCTACCACTGCTACCACCCTTAGCCAGGGGGCTGGATGCCTACCACTACTACCACCCTTAGCCAGGGGGCTGGATGCCCACCACCACCCTTAGCCAGGGGGGCTGGATGCCCACCACTACTACCACCCTGAGCCAGGGGGCTGGATGCCTACCACTACTACCACCCTTAGCCAGGGGGCTGGATGCCTACCACTACTACCACCCTCACCCAGGGGGCTGGATGCCTACCACTACTACCACCCTGAGCCAGGGGGCTGGATGCCTACCACTACTACCACCCTGAGCCAGGGGCTGGATGCCTACCAATACTACCACCCTTAGCCAGGGGGCTGGATGCCTACCACTACTACCACCCTGAGCCAGGGGGCTGGATGCCTACCACTACTACCACCCTGAGCCAGGGGGGCTGGATGCCTACCACTACTACCACCCTGAGCCAGGGGGACTGGATGCCTACCACTACTACCACCCTCACCCAGGGGGCTGGATGCCTACCACTACTACCACCCTTAGCCAGGGGGCTGGATGCCCACCACCACCCTTAGCCAGGGGGCTGGATGCCTACCACTACTACCACCCTTAGCCAGGGGGCTGGATGCCTACCACCACCCTTAGCCAGGGGGCTGGATGCCTACCACTACTACCACCCTCACCCAGGGGGCTGGATGCCTACCACTACTACCACCCTTAGCCAGGGGGCTGGATGCCCACCACCACCCTTAGCCAGGGGGCTGGATGCCTACCACTACTACCACCCTTAGCCAGGGGGCTGGATGCCTACCACCACCCTTAGCCAGGGGGCTGGATGCCTACCACTACTACCACCCTGAGCCAGGGGGACTGGATGCCTACCACTACTACCACCCTGAGCCAGGGGGCTGGATGCCTACCACAACTACCACCCTTAGCCAGGGGGGCTGGATGCCTACCACTACTACCACCCTTAGCCAGGGGGCTGGATGCCCACCACCACCCTTAGCCAGGGGGCTGGATGCCTACCACTACTACCACCCTTAGCCAGGGGGCTGGATGCCTCACCACCACCCTTAGCCAGGGGCTGGATGCCTACCACTACTACCACCCTGAGCCAGGGGGCTGGATGCCTACCACTACTACCACCCTGAGCCAGGGGGCTGGATGCCTACCACTACTACCACCCTTAGCCAGGGGCTGGATGCCTACCACTACTACCACCCTGAGCCAGGGGGGCTGGATGCCTACCACTACTACCACCCTGAGCCAGGGGGCTGGATGCCCACCACTACTACCACCCTCACCCAGGGGGCTGGATGCCTACCACTACTACCACCCTTAGCCAGGGGGCTGGATGCCTACCACTACTACCACCCTTAGCCAGGGGGCTGGATGCCTACCACTACTACCACCCTTAGCCAGGGGGCTGGATGCTCTACCACCACCCTTAGCCAGGGGGCTGGATGCCTACCACTACTCCCACCCTGAGCCAGGGGGGCTGGATGCCTACCACTACTACCACCCTGAGCCAGGGGGCTGGATGCCTACCACTACTACCATCCTTAGCCAGGGGGGGCTGGATTTCTACCACTACTACCACCCTTAGCCAGGGGGGGCTGGATGCCCACCACCACCCTTAGCCAGGGGGGCTGGATGCCTACCACTACTACCACCCTTAGCCAGGGGGCTGGATGCCTACCACCACCCTTAGCCAGGGGGCTGGATGCCTACCACTACTACCACCCTGAGCCAGGGGGGCTGGATGCCTACCACTACTACCACCCTGAGCCAGGGGGCTGGATGCCTACCACTACTACCACCCTTAGCCAGGGGGGCTGGATGCCTACCACTACTACCACCCTGAGCCAGGGGGGCTGGATGCCTACCACTGCTACCACCCTTAGCCAGGGGGCTGGATGCCTACCACTACTACCACCCTTAGCCAGGGGGCTGGATGCCCACCACCACCCTTAGCCAGGGGGCTGGATGCCCACCACTACTACCACCCTGAGCCAGGGGGCTGGATGCCTACCACTACTACCACCCTTAGCCAGGGGGCTGGATGCCTACCACTACTACCACCCTCACCCAGGGGGCTGGATGCCTACCACTACTACCACCCTGAGCCAGGGGGGCTGGATGCCTACCACTACTACCACCCTGAGCCAGGGGGGCTGGATGCCTACCACTACTACCACCCTTAGCCAGGGGGGCTGGATGCCTACCACTACTACCACCCTGAGCCAGGGGGCTGGATGCCTACCACTACTACCACCCTGAGCCAGGGGGGCTGGATGCCTACCACTACTACCACCCTGAGCCAGGGGGACTGGATGCCTACCACTACTACCACCTCACCCAGGGGGCTGGATGCCTACCACTACTACCACCCTTAGCCAGGGGCTGGATGCCCACCACCACCCTTAGCCAGGGGGGCTGGATGCCCACCACTACTACCACCCTTAGCCAGGGGGCTGGATGCCTACCACCACCCTTAGCCAGGGGGCTGGATGCCTACCACTACTACCACCCTCACCCAGGGGGCTGGATGCCTACCACTACTACCACCCTTAGCCAGGGGGGCTGGATGCCCACCACCACCCTTAGCCAGGGGGCTGGATGCCTACCACTACTACCACCCTTAGCCAGGGGGCTGGATGCCTACCACAACCCTTAGCCAGGGGCTGGATGCCTACCACTACTACCACCCTGAGCCAGGGGGACTGGATGCCTACCACTACTACCACCCTGAGCCAGGGGGCTGGATGCCTACCACAACTACCACCCTTAGCCAGGGGGCTGGATGCCTACCACTACTACCACCCTTAGCCAGGGGGGCTGGATGCCCACCACCACCCTTAGCCAGGGGGGCTGGATGCCTACCACTACTACCACCCTTAGCCAGGGGGGCTGGATGCTCACCACCACCCTTAGCCAGGGGGCTGGATGCCTACCACTACTACCACCCTGAGCCAGGGGGCTGGATGCCTACCACTACTACCACCCTGAGCCGGGGGGCTGGATGCCTACCACTACTACCACCCTTAGCCAGGGCGGGCTGGATGCCTACCACTACTACCACCCTGAGCCAGGGGGCTGGATGCCTACCACTACTACCACCCTTAGCCAGGGGGGCTGGATGCCCACCACTACTACCACCCTGAGCCAGGGGGGGCTGGATGCCTACCACTAATACCACCCTTAGCCAGGGGGGGCTGGATGCCTACCACTACTACCACCCTGAGCCAGGGGGGCTGGATGCCTACCACTGCTACCACCCTTAGCCAGGGGGGGCTGGATGCCTACCACTACTACCACCCTCACCCAGGGGGGGGCTGGATGCCTACCACTACTACCACCCTGAGCCAGGGCGGGCTGGATGCCTACCACTACTACCACCCTGAGCCAGGGGGGCTGGATGCCTACCACTACTACCACCCTTAGCCAGGGGCTGGATGCCCACCACTACTACCACCCTGAGCCAGGGGGCTGGATGCCTACCACTAATACCACCCTTAGCCAGGGGGCTGGATGCCCACCACTACTACCACCCTGAGCCAGGGGGCTGGATGCCTACCACTACTACCACCCTTAGCCAGGGGGGCTGGATGCCTACCACTACTACCACCCTCACCCAGGGGGCTGGATGCCTACCACTACTACCACCCTGAGCCAGGGGGGCTGGATGCCTACCACTACTACCACCCTGAGCCAGGGGGGCTGGATGCCTACCACTACTACCACCCTTAGCCAGGGGGCTGGATGCCTACCACTACTACCACCCTGAGCCAGGGGGCTGGATGCCTACCACTACTACCACCCTGAGCCAGGGGGCTGGATGCCTACCACTACTACCACCCTGAGCCAGGGGGACTGGATGCCTACCACTACTACCACCCTCACCCAGGGGGCTGGATGCCTACCACTACTACCACCCTTAGCCAGGGGGCTGGATGCCCACCACCACCCCTTAGCCAGGGGGCTGGATGCCTACCACTACTACCACCCTTAGCCAGGGGGCTGGATGCCTACCACCACCCTTAGCCAGGGGGCTGGATGCCTACCACTACTACCACCCTCACCCAGGGGGCTGGATGCCTACCACTACTACCACCCTTAGCCAGGGGGCTGGATGCCCACCACCACCCTTAGCCAGGGGGGCTGGATGCCTACCACTACTACCACCCTTAGCCAGGGGGCTGGATGCCTACCACCACCCTTAGCCAGGGGGGCTGGATGCCTACCACTACTACCACCCTGAGCCAGGGGGACTGGATGCCTACCACTACTACCACCCTGAGCCAGGGGGGCTGGATGCCCACCACAACTACCACCCTTAGCCAGGGGGGCTGGATGCCTACCACTACTACCACCCTTAGCCAGGGGGGCTGGATGCCACCACTCACCACCCTTAGCCAGGGGGCTGGATGCCTACCACTACTACCACCCTTAGCCAGGGGGGCTGGATGCCTACCACCACCCTTAGCCAGGGGGGCTGGATGCCTACCACTACTACCACCCTGAGCCAGGGGGGGCTGGATGCCTACCACTACTACCACCCTGAGCCGGGGGGGGCTGGATGCCTACCACTACTACCACCCTTAGCCAGGGCGGGCTGGATGCCTACCACTACTACCACCCTGAGCCAGGGGGGGCTGGATGCCTACCACTACTACCACCCTTAGCCAGGGGGGCTGGATGCCCACCACTACTACCACCCTGAGCCAGGGGGGCTGGATGCCTACCACTACTACCACCCTTAGCCAGGGGGCTGGATGCCTACCACTACTACCACCCTGAGCCAGGGGGCTGGATGCCTACCACTGCTACCACCCTTAGCCAGGGGGCTGGATGCCTACCACCACCCTTAGCCAGGGGGGGCTGGATGCCTACCACTACTACCACCCTGAGCCAGGGGGGGCTGGATGCCTACCACTACTACCGCCCTGAGCCAGGGGGCTGGATGCCTACCACTACTACCACCCTTAGCCAGGGGGGCTGGATGCCTACCACTACTACCACCCTGAGCCAGGGGGGCTGGATGCCTACCACTACTACCACCCTTAGCCAGGGGGCTGGATGCCTACCACTACTACCACCCTGAGCCAGGGGGCTGGATGCCTACCACTACTACCACCCTTAGCCAGGGGGCTGGATGCCTACCACTACTACCACCCTGAGCCAGGGGGGCTGGATGCCTACCACTACTACCACCCTTAGCCAGGGGGCTGGATGCCCACCACTACTACCACCCTGAGCCAGGGGGGCTGGATGCCTACCACTACTACCACCCTTAGCCAGGGGGCTGGATGCCTACCACTACTACCACCCTGAGCCAGGGGGGCTGGATGCCTACCACTACTACCACCCTTAGCCAGGGGGCTGGATGCCTACCACCACCCTTAGCCAGGGGGCTGGATGCCTACCACTACTACCACCCTGAGCCAGGGTGGGCTGGATGCCTACCACTACTACCACCCTGAGCCAGGGGGGCTGGATGCCTACCACTACTACCACCCTGAGCCAGGGGGCTGGATGCCTACCACTACTACCACCCTTAGCCAGGGGGCTGGATGCCCACCACTACTACCACCCTGAGCAAGGGGGCTGGATGCCTACCACTACTACCACCCTTAGCCAGGGGGCTGGATGCCTACCACTACCACCCTGAGCCAGGGGGCTGGATGCCTACCACTACTACCACCCTCAGCCAGGGGGCTGGATGCCTACCACCACCCCTTAGCCAGGGGGCTGGATGCCTACCACTACTACCACCCTGAGCCAGGGGGGCTGGATGCCTACCACTACTACCACCCCCACTCATAGGATGGACAATGCATGACACAACCAGCACACCACAACCTAGGGAATGCAAGAAAAGACATCCCCCCAACACCATGACAAGCGTGTGTAGACTGTGTCAAATGCCTACAACACCGAACATGACTTTGAACATACAATGTGACCCCCTAGCACATGTGCCACACATATATGTGTGTGGCACCCACAATGCAAGCAGGCCATGACCATTGTGGCAATGGGGTCCAAACCCCCATCATCACAGTGAGCAAAATGTAAGTGTGGGGTCCATAGCTGAAGCACATTTTGAACATTGTGGCAATGGGGTCTAAACCCCCATCATCACAGTGAGCAAAATGTAAGTGTGGGGTCCATAGCTGAAGCACATTTTGAACATTGTGGCAATGGGGTCTAAACCCCCATCATCACAGTGAGCAAAATGTAAGTGTGGGGTCCATAGCTGAAGCACATTTTGAACATTGTGGCAATGGGGTCTAAACCCCCATCATCACAGTGAGCAAAATGTAAGTGTGGGGTCCATAGCTGAAGCACATTTTGAACATTGTGGCAATGGGGTCTAAACCCCCATCATCACAGTGAGCAAAATGTAAGTGTGGGGTCCATAGCTGAAGCACATTTTGAAGATTGTGGCAATGGGGTCTAAACCCCCATCATCACAGTGACCAAAAGGTAAGTGTTGACAAAGAAAGAGCTGCAACTGCCAAACTGCATGGATGATTCCTAGTCACAGAACAAAAAACACATCAGTGGCAAAGTAGTGTATGTGTTCCATTGCAACATAAATTGGGTGAGCCAAATACTGCAGTGCAAATAAGACATACCTTTGGCCATGTGCAGACAAACAACACCCATGGGGGCTGACACTGTCAACATTCATCAATGACACAATGACAGAAGTGACCATCAGAATGCAGACCCACATATTTGCACCAATGGGCACACAAATGCAGATACCCTGTGGAGACTGCAGATGTGAGGTGAACAGATACCATACCATGGCAGCAATGGGACACACAAACCATGATCATTGTGCTGACCGATGACCTAGGAGTCCCAGGGACAGCAGGGGAAACCCACCAAACTACATACAGCCAATGGCACACCCAAGATATGCCAATGCAGTGGTGCAGATGCACAAACACAAACAGGCAGACCCACACTGCACATCATACACAACAGGTGAGGGGGGTGCCAGTGTCCCCAGGCAACCACACAACACATGAGGAGACCTGAATACCAATCATACAGATGTGCATACAGTGCCACACAAAGGTAACTCATGGATCCAAATCCCCTATGTGGGCAAGCAGGCATTGTCAGATGAGAGGGAGCACAAATCACACATGTCACACAGGCACGTAGGAACAGCAACTGACACAGCAAGACACAGACACACCACAGCACCACCCCCAGGGCCCCCACAATGTGGTGACCCTGGGCTGCATTACAATCCCACTGTGATGACAAAGCTAAATGTGGTTCACACTGTGAACCACAGTCATGTGTCCTGAGCAACAAACTACCATCACACCTACACAAGCACAAATCAATCAGCATGGCCAGTAAGCCAAGGCCAACATGGAGGCAGGGGCCTAGCCGGGCAACAACTCTCATCTGCACACACTCAACACCACACCCCTCGACCTCCAACAATGTGCAGCAGTGAAGTACACATGCACTGGTGACATTGCACATGCACCCATGACTATTCCAGGGTGGTGGGTGGGAACCAAGGTGCAGAAACACATCACACATGGCCACTCAACAAGACTCCTGAATGTCTGACACACTGCACACTACGCTGTACATGGACATGACGGCAATACCACACCAACCAATGGGATCCCAGCCACAGTCACACACCAATGAAGAAGCCAAGGTCACCCACAAAGAACACACATAGACAACAACCAACATTGCAGCCCGGACCCTGAGGAGTGCCAGCAGTCACACACACAACGTGTCACAATCACTGAAAGATAACACAAACTGGAAATCACATGACAGGGGCAAACAACAAGTGCCAAGGGGAAACCTGACTGTGACCCATCTGCGTCTGCACACAAACTCAGCCCTGACAGCAAACACACCTATGGGTGACACCCTGATGACCAGTAATGTGCCATGCACCCACATCACAGAGAACCCAGGAGAAGACTTTGGGGGAACATAGGTCAACTCAGCAAGCATCACAAACAGGTACAACACTAGGGATCACAGCATGCACAGCTAAACGGAAGTGAACACACAGACATGCACATACAACACACACCTTGGGCGCAGGCAATGTCACAGGTGTACACACTGCCATGAGGGGACTCCACTCCTGTGTGAGGAAAGCTGTGCCATATGTTGCCTCAGTAGGGCCCCATCATGTCAGCTGAGCACTTGGTCACACAATCAACAATTAGCACCAAATGATGGCTCCCGTCACATCAGCCTGGTCATGGAAGTGCCAACGGAATCATCAGCACAGATCCAACACACTTGTATAGCAATGTTGCACTGACTACATGGATGAGTCCTTCCCCATTGATTCCCAAACCTGCATGTCCAGTGGAGATGGCCACACGGTCAGGGAAGTAGACGAATTGAACAATGGCAGGCACAACAGATGTGCAGGGGTGGAAGCCACAGATGTGAAATAGCTAATCTAAGTAGGAAATCCCATTGCCAAATACTGAACACATGACACCCTCAGATGCTGCTATGGATGACATGGATACACCACAGGATAGGACACATTCCCCCTGGACCACATGGGTTCCTGCACAGTAACACTTCATTATCATGAGACCAAATATCACCATCACTGCAGCAAGGGCATGGTTAGCATCATCAACAACATGTACATCAGAAGCATAAGCACTAGAGAACAGAAAGTTGCTTTATTCAGCATATGTGTGGAATGAAAACAAAGTCCAGAAAAACACAAAGGCCAATGGCCAGTCCATTGTCAAAGTCCAAACTTGGTGACAGTGGCAGATGTCACCCTACGCATGCCTGCACAAAACCAGGGACAATCCACTAGGAGGGGCAACCGGGGGGCAGGCCAGGCACCGCAGGGACAGGATCAGGGCTCACCAGGAGGAAGCAGGGAAGGGGTGGTGGGTGCTGGAGAGCCACTGACAACTGCAGTGGAGGTGTCTGACATGGTGTGTGCCGGCACAACTGGGGGCATGACTCAGATGTTGTCGGTGCAAGCACGACTGCAGTGGACCCTGCAGATGGAGTGGACAGGTCCGCCACTGCAGTGCCCAAGTCAGACAGGGTGGTAGTGGACTCCACTGCAGTGCCTACCACCAGGGGAGGAGAATGGGGAACAGGCAAGGTGGGCTGGACAGAGGGGGAGGACACCCTCACCACATCAGTGGCACAGACAAGCGCAGCGGGGGTGTGGTGCCGGGAGAGCAAGTGCCAGGGGAGAAGGCCGGATCCTCTTGGGGATGGTATATCTGTGGGTGGGGGAACCTGGGGCAGGGTGTGGTGGGGGCACCTGTGGAGTGGGGGCCTGAGGGATGGAGGAAGGAGACCTGGTGCCTGAGCTGCAGGGCGGCGGCGGGGTCTTGCTCTTACGACTCCGGGGGACTTGCGGGTGGGGGCCTCAGTCTGTCTGCGCCTGGGGGAGGGTGTCCGGGGGCGAGGGGCACTCTGCTCCGTGTGGGTGGGCTTCCTCTTCCCCCTGGATGCTGGAGCAGCTGGATCGGAGGGGAAGAGGCCGAGGTCACTGAGGAAGAGGCGCTGGGTCTTTGGGGTTGTAGGTGAGGCAAGGGAGGGTGTTTTGGAGGGAGAGGCAACTGAGGACTGCGCAGTGCTCGTGGATGCGTGTGTGTGTTCCAGGGCCCCATCCCCTGTGAGTCTGGTTTCAGTCCCCTGACTGTGCGTGAGTGTGCGTTTTGTTTGTGGCGTGTGTGTCTGTGTGCTGGATGTGTGTGTGCTGGTGTGTGCCTGTGCCGGTGTGTGTGTGCTGGTAAGGTGCTGGGGAGTGTGGATGGAGCAGAGGCAGGAGGGGTGAGGGACTGTCTGAGGAGGGACACTGCTGCCGTCAGGGAGGAGTCCATGGACCTATTGCCCCTCTGTAGGTCAGACATGCCCGATGAGATGCCCTCCATGAACGACACCAGCTGAGTCAACAGAGCGGTGTGCGCATAGAGGACACTCAGCATGGCTGTCTGCCCTACATGGAGCTGGCGAAGGAGGTACACAGACTCCTCACTCAGGGCAGCAGGGGACACAGGGGCAGGGGTGCGGTGCCTGGCCCAAAGGAGACACGCTCCCGAACATGGGAGCCTCCACGGACCTGGGGAATGGGAGCCGATGGGAGGGCGGTGGTGGTGCTGGTGGTGGCGGGGACAGCAACACTAGCTGGGGTGTGGTGGCTGCTGACACCCGCCTCCATAAGGGAGTCATCCTCCGAGTTGCTCTGGTCCTCAGCTGAGGTGGATGGTGCTGAGGACTCCTCGGTGTGGCTCCCTCGCCCTCCGTGCCACTGGGTCCCTCCGACCACTCCTCGGCTGCTGACCCAGTCTGGCTCTCCGGCTCCTCCTGGTCCGTGGAGCTGTCCCCTTCCGTGGCCGTGGATGTATCTGCAAACAATGGGGAAACAGACAGACATCAGTCACCTGCACCAAACGCACACACCACTGTGAGCACAGCACATTACAGAGCAAGCCCTGGCATCATTAGTTGTACATTGCTAAAAGTGCCCTAACTGAACAGGAGCAGCCAATTGTCAGTCTGATGCCAACCATGGCACTCACATCCCACATGGCCTTGCACCCATCTGTCTGGTGTCTGTTGGATTGCAACACCCCAGTGTGGACACATGCACCAACTACACAGTAGTTGGACAGTGCAGAGGACACGGTGTAGCATGTGGACATGCACACATCACAGCTCTTGCCACTGAGTCAGTACAGGTTTCCGGATGAAAGGGATGCCCAGAGTCAAATAGGAAATGCATGTGATGCATACCAGCGACAGACACCATGATGCACCCATGTCCTGATAGCCATCGCCACAATGGTGTGCATGTAGCACATGTCACTCCCCTGCAGGATCACCAATAAGTAGACACATGCCATGGCGGAGGCATGACTGCTAAGTCATACATCACTGTCTCAGTGATGTATGACTTGGCAGCCAGACAACAACACTCTGCACTGTGTCACAATAGTAGGTCATGGGGAATGCAAGTCCTGGAGCTGCACAAGTGCACATGTACATCCCCCCCACAACACATCATCTTAACCCTCATCTGTCCAGGTCATACCTATTGGACATATGGGAGACCTGTGACACTACCCTCTGAACCTGAGCCCCTCACAATCTGCTGTGAATGGGGAACAGCTGCCTGAACTTCACAATCACATACCCCAGTCTGCACGGGCAGCTGATCAAACACCTATGTGACACACAAGTATCGTCTCCTATGGACACATCTCCAGTGGCATGCTGAGCCCCTACCAAGAAACACCCCAGCAGTCCTGGCAACTAATCCACAGCACACTGACACAGAGGCAGACACCTGAGGGGTCAAATCACTGCGCACAATGTGTCAGCTGATACACGGGAGTGGGAGTACAGAGTGCATTGCATGGCCTGGAGTACGCATGACTGTCCTGCCCCACATGAATGAGGGATGAGCCCTGGACAGTGGATATCTGGCTATGTATGTGTGACACGCGTATTCTGCACACTCCTGGGGCCCAAACATTGTTCCCACCCGCTGCATGGGCGTGTGCCACATACCCCAGGCACATGTGGTGGCTCAGCTCAGCAAGTGGACCGCATATCAAAGCAACACGCAGATTACATGTCCGAACACAGGGGTTGTGTGAACAATGGACCCACCCATGATGCCCACAACAGAGTTAGGGAAACAGATGCTGTCCCCCACCTTTAGTGAAGCAAACTGCAAGGACACAGTCCCAAGTGACACAATTCCCTGAATGTAAGGGCCACCGCTGGGTATCAGATGAGGAGTGGGCAGTGCACAATAGAGGGACATGGCTCCTGGACAACATGACTGCTGCACTGTGGCAGTTGAACCAGGCCAGAGGAGGGCACAAAGCATGTAATACAGAGTTCACAGTGCAGTCTTTGACTCACCCCTCCTTGCTGCTGTCTGGCCTTCAGCTGCCCATCCAGGTCTGGAAACACCACCGCCAGGATCTGGAGCATGTGGGGGTCAGGGTCCGTGTTCCGCCCCTCCTGCGAGGAGGCGACAGCTTCAGCTGGACCCGTGCAATCCTACGGGTCCAGCCCCGAAGGTCCTGCCACATCTTCTGGCAGTTGCGGATCCGGTGCTTGTAGACCCCCACGGACCGGACAGCCCAGACGATGTCCTTCCAGATCTCCTGCTTCCGATGGGCATTAACCTGTCAGGATGACAAAGTGAAAAGGCCATTACTACACATGCAACATATCCGTGCATGACACAGTTGTATATACATGTCTCAATCACAGGGGCACATGATGTACACAGGCAGTGCAAAGCTGCCCATGGACAGTTTGCCAGACGTCACTACATGGTATCATTGCATGGGAAGTAAAACCTTGTTCAAATGCACTGTCACTGCACCATACCTGTCCAGTGCATGTCACTACACACTATGGGGGGTGACAACTACTCAGTGAGCCTGCTAGCCAGTGGCGTGCAGACTTTCAGCCTTGCTAGTCAGACAATATGCACATTCAGAAAGGCAGTGCACAGAACACTCACCTGCTCCCCTGGTGTCCCATACAGCTTGCTGTACTGTGGAAGTAGGCTGTCCAGCAGGGCCTGGTTCTCCTCAAGGCTGAAGGCTGGGGCTCTCTCCACAGTACGTGCCATTGCAGGGTCCAGAGGGGCAGAGACAGCAGCAGTGCAGTGGCAGATGTCGTCCTGGAGCATGTAGTGCAGGCAAGTGAGCTCTCAGGGGAACAGCCAGCAATATATATGTGCTGGAGAGGCAGATACTGTCCCTTGTGTCCAAAGTGATAGGTCCAAGTCGTTTGCATCTTCTGAATCTGGCCAATCCATGGAATAGCAGCACCAATACATGCCCACAGCATCCTTCAAATCTTCAACTTCATGACATACATGATTTTGCAACATTGTTGTGGGTGACCAACTGAATTTCCAGCAACCGACTCGTTCGAAATTCGAAAACGCGTCCGTTGCCAGGCAAGGCCATTGTCAATGGGTGCGCACTGATCGGTCCATTGCGGTACAACGCGTACAGGGGTACAACGCGTAACCGCACACATTGAATGCAATGGGCCGGCCGGGGGCACCGATCGGTCCATTGCAGTACAACGCGTACAGGGGTACAACGCGTACCCGCACACATTGAATGCAATGGGCCGGCCGGGGCACCGATCGGTCCATTGCTGATCAACGCGTACAGGGGTACAACGCGTACCCGCACACATTGAATGCAATGGGCCGGCCGGGGGCACCGATCGGTCCATTGCAGTACAACGCGTACAGGGGTACAACGCGTACCCGCACACATTGAATGCAATGGGCCGGCGGGGGCACCGATCGGTCCATTGCAGTACAACGCGTACAGGGGTACAACGCGTACCCGCACACATTGAATGCAATGGGCCGGCCGGGGGCACCGATCGGTCCATTGCTGTTCAACGCATCACTGTACAAGTGACTGGCATATGTCACCATGCCTGTCTCAGATGGACATATGCCAGCCACAGATAGCTCCCAGGGAGTGAGGGGCACACCTACATCACGACAGCCTGTCCAAACTTTATCATAAGGCATGTAAGGCTGCATTTCCTATTGTGTGTATGTTGGTGTACATGTTGTCCTGTGGGTGTCACCTGTGGGCAGCCACCCCCAGGCTGTGCACGTGTTCATGGGGACAGGATCCTGGGTGTTACGTGTACATGACCACTGTGATGTGCAACTGTTCATATCTGTGCATGTGCCATGGTCACATTTCATGGTGGTGTATGTGTATGTCATGTCACATACCCCGTGAGTCCCATGTGGGACGGTATGTTTGAGCCAGGGTGTCCCAGTGGCACAATAGTGATGGTCCTCCACAGTCTGTGTGCATGTAGTGTTTACAATGTCTCTGATTTCATGTGCACAATGGGAGACAGTCTCCACATCCACGTTGTGTGTGCATGGACTTTGATGTTGTGCGTGTGTGTGTCACAGACGTCCATGTCTGTCCTGCCGTGGCAAGTGGGACCACTACCTGTGGGGGTCATGGTTGTTTTGCTGTGGTGTATACATGATACTCCATGTAATGCCAGTGTCCATGTGGCAATACAGGGTCCCTGGGAATGTACCTGTCGTTGAGCTGTGGTGCCTGGGGCACATCTGTCCTCACATGTCACTGTAGGGGGTGATTGTGACACGGCAGCAGGAGATGGGAACTGTGACACGGCCTCATGATATCCAATGGGCCAACCTGGGACTAATTGATGCCACTTGTTGGACCGTGTTGACAGATGTTGGCCATGTATGTACCATACATGTCCTTACGGAACTGCACACTTCATGTAGTTGTGCCTCATAATGATGTATGTTGGGATATTGAGTGTGTTCAATGCCGCATATGTGGGGTGACTGACAATCTTGCTTACTTCTCCTCTGCACTGCAGGGCTCCTGCTGTCCATCGACCATTCCCAGACCTGGCAACGATGGTGGAACGGGACAGCATCCGACGGTACCGCTTCACCAGGCAGCTGATTGAGGATTTGGCAGTGCAGTTGTCCCCACATTTGCAGCCTGGCCGGCCGTATCCTACAGCGCTGACCCCCAAGGTGAAGGTGATGGCAGCCCTACACTTCTTTGCCACCGGTACCTTCCAACATACTGTGGCGACTGCTGGTGGGATGTCACAGACCATGTTGAGCCGTGTGCTCCGCGATGTTTTGGCGGCAATGTTGCTATTCCTGAACCGGTACATCTATTTCCCTAGACTGCGACGACTCACTGACGTGAAGAGTGACTTTTATGCCCTGGGGAGGATGCCGCATGTCATTGGCTCCATTGATGGGACACATGTGGCTTTGGTACCACCACAGGCCCAGGAGCAGGCCTACAGGAACCGCAAGCACTACCACTCGGTCAATGCACTGGTGGTGTGTCTTGCAGACATGACCATCACACACGTGTGTGCCCGTTTCCCTGGTTCAGCACACGATGCCTTTGATGGCACAGATGCAGAACCAGCGTGCCTGGCTTGTCGGTGTGTACTGACTTTGTGCCATTGTGTGTGATCTGATCTGTAGTATTCCGCCCACTTTTCCAAGTCAGCTAATGTGCACTTGTCTGTCCGTAGGTGACTCGGGATACCCCAACATGCCGTGGTTGCTGACACCCCTCAGGAACCCTGTGACACCAGCCCAGATGCGCTACAATGAGGCACATGGTCGGACCAGGAGAGTGATTGAGCGGACATTTGGTCTCCTGAAGAGCCGCTTCCGCTGCCTGGACAAGACCGGAGGGTCCCTCCCATATGCCCCTGCGAAAGTGTGCAAGATTATCATCGTCTGCTGCATGCTCCACAACCTGGCAGTGCGGAAGGAGTTGCCTCTCATCCAGGATGACAATGACCAACATCCGCCACCTGTGGAGGATCCTGGCCTGGACCACGATGCCAGTGACGATGATGATGATGATGATGAGGGTGATGTCCGCACACAGCTCATCACCAACTTCTTTAGCTGAATGTGAGTATCCTGAGGTGTCATGTCAATGATGTGAGTTGGCATGATATGTGTAGGTGGTGCTCTGGTGCTGTTGGAGTGTGTCCATGGGCTACTTGACTGGATGTGTGTTGCGATGTGTGCTTACAGGTGGGCTGTACTCCCCAACAGTGTTGACATGCTAACTTGGTTCTGGGTGGGTATCTTGTAACATGTATTGTGCATGAGTTTTGCTGTTCTGTCCTGTACTCCATTGCTTTTGACTGTGTGTCATTTCTGTCCTTCACAGGGTACTTTCAGATTCGTTTGGTCAACTGTGTCCACCGACGACGTGATTGCACTTCCAGGGTGGTAGCTGTTGTGTCCCTACAGGTGATGTGCGCCACACCCATGGACTTCCTTCCGTCTACAGTTGTTGACTGTGTGCCCACTGCCAGGTGGGATTACCTTGCATCTGTAGTGGTTACGACATGTTGCAACTGTGTAATAAACCTGTGCTTCACTTTGTGATGTGCGTTGTCTGTGGTCACACATTTGACTGCCATTTGCTTACTGCACCTGTGGGCTACTTGACTACAACTGGGAATGGGTGTGGTGTCTGTGCATTGCACCGTCTTCCCTGGCAACATCAATGTAGGCAATGAGTCAGATGGCCTAGGTGTGTATGTGTTGTGTAGCCCTGGTGGTGTGTCTCCCTCATATGTGTCACGTTGCCTTTACTCACATGCCTGTGTTGTACTTGCTGTTGCAGTTCGCATACACAGTGTAATTTTGCAGTTCATCATCCCCATAACAGCACCCACGTTGGAATCACAACAGAGGCAAGTATGGTGTATTAGTGTGTTTATTGTGATACATTTGTGTGAATAGTGCATAGGATGGGTAGTGCTGTACATAAATCTTGCAATCAGAAGTTCCTAGGTGAATTGAAAGTCCTGGTAGACAGAATCCCCAGTATCGAGGCCACAGTTGTCTGAGACATTGGTACAACTTGTACTCCCCATGCAATGTGTGGGAGTAGTGTTGCCGTCAACAGGGTGAACAGTCTGTGCACAAAGGTGAACATCCAGAACAGGTTCAGGCTTCCTGGGAGTTGCGCTTGGCCATCGGCCTCTCACTTGCCCCTCTTCGGACGACCCCTCTTCTTGGGGGGGCCTCAAGTACAGGCTGCTGCGGTGCAGGGGACTCTCCGCCAGAGTCATCCTCCCTCCCTGTGGCAGTTGCAGTTTGGGCAGCACCAGATGTTGTTGGCACACAGGGAGGTGTGGACTGGTTGCTGTTCATCTGGCGGAGGCATTGTAAAATGTCCCTGTGCACCGCCGTCATCTCATGCAGTGCATCCCACTTGGACTCCACGCGGGACATGTGTGAGTCCACGCGGGACATGTGTGACTCCACGTGGGACATGTGAGAGTCCAAGCGGGCATGATGGGCAGCCTGCTGCTGTTTCATGTCTCTGAGGAGCCTCACTACCTGGCTGAGGTCTCCGGTGCTGGACTGGTACGCATCAGCTATGCGTACCAGTTGTGGGTCATCATGCACACCAGCAACCTCTGCAAGCAGTGACCTCTGTCTCCCACCCCTCCCACCACCACTGCTGACATGTGCAGTGCGTGCAGTGGCACGCACAGATGACCCTGGTCCACCTTGGAGGTTGGTGGTGGTGGTGGTGGTGTCCATGGCCCCAGGTTGGTCCAGGGTCCCTGTGCTGGTGTTGCTCCTTGTTCTGTCCATGTCGGCATGGGATGGTATTTGTGTTGACAGTCGTTGGAGGGGTGGGTGCAGGGGTGCAGCTGGTGGTCCTGCTGGTGCTGCAGCTGGTGGTCCTGCTGGTGCTGCATGTAGACTTGCACCGGATGTGCCAGGTTGGTCTTCTTCGTCCGAGGAGGGCAGAGGCTGTACGACACCAGTGAGCTCCGCATCCTCTTGAGCCTGGGACTGGGACTCCTCAGCGCCTGCTGCTGTGTCCCCATCATCACCTGTTTTTGGGAGACACACACAATGTATGTTATGTTTCTGCAGGCATCAATGGTTGACACACCTGACAGTTGTGACTGTGCCTCTGGGTGCGGGCCTGTACATTGCATTGTCCTAAGTCGTCACAGTCAGGGGTTGATATTGGTGTGGCACATTGTCCTGCATTATTTGGGCATTTCTATGTATTTGTTGCGGTGTGAACATGGTCTGCATTGGTTGTGTTTGGTTGACAGCCGGCCCTCCTTCCCACCCACCCAGCCAGTCAGTTATCCCACCATGGACTGTGCTTGCATTGCAGGGAGTGGAAGTTGTCTCTCAGGATGTCAGTCAGTGGTGTCCTGCTGTTTGTTGGTGCACAGTTGCCAGCAGGGCCTTGTGCTCCCCACAGCAGTAGCCAGTGTCAGCCATCTTGTGAGTCCTTCTCCACTCCCTGTGATGTGAGCATGGTTCAGGGTGGTGTTGATGGGACAGTTGTGGGGGTGACCAATATCAGTGACTGCCACTCCCATCATGCTATTGCCTCCACCCCACTTGCCAGCATTCCCATACTTACTTGCTTTTGTGGGGAGTTCAGTGTGTGTGGGTGTGAGGGCAATGGCAAGATGGCTGACAGTGGTGTCCTGCTGTTGGTTGGTGTGCAGTTCCCAGCAGGGCCTTGTGCTCCCCACAGCAGTAGCCAGTGTCAGCCATCTTGTGAGTCCTTCTCCACTCCCTGTGATGTGAGCATGGTTCAGGGTGGTGTTGATGGGCCAGTTGTGAGGCTGAGCAATATCTGTGCCTGCCACTCCCATCATGCTATTGCCTCCACCCCACTTCCCAGCATGCCCATGCTTACTTCCTTTTGACTGCTGCGTTCCTGTAGGTGTGGGCTGGCTGTGCAATGACAGGATGGCTGGGAGTGTTGTCCTGGCAGTTGTTTGGCTAAAAGTCCCAAGAGTGTCCCTGTGCTTCACACAACATAACCCAGGGTGGTGGTTCTTTGTGGGATCTTGAGTTAGGATGGGAGGCATTGCATTCTACCAGGTGGGTTCTGTGGAGTTTGTGTTGAGGGGGGTGTGAGGGGAGGTGCTTGTGACTATGGTCAGTGCTGCAAGTCCTCCTTCCCACCCAGCCAGCCAGATATCCCACCATGGAACGTGCTTGCATTGCAGGGAGTGGAAGTTGTCTCTCAGGATGTCAGTCAGTGGTGTCCTGCTGTTTGTTGGTGCACAGTTGCCAGCAGGGCCTTGTGCTCCCCACAGCAGTAGCCAGTGTCAGCCATCTTGTGAGTCCTTATCCACTCCCTGTGATGTGTGCCTGGTTCAGGGTGGTGTTGATGGGCCAGTTGTGAGGCTGAGCAATATCTGTGACTGCCACTCCCATCATGCTATTGCCTCCACCCCCTTCCCAGCATGCCCATGCTTCCTTCCTTTTGACTCTGCTTCCCTGTGGGGTGGGCTGGCTGTGCTGACAGGATGGCTGGGAGTGTTGTCCTGGCAGTTGTTTGGCTAAAAGTCCCAAGAGTGTCCCTGTGCTTCACACAACATAACCCAGGGTGGTGGTTCTTTGTGGGATCTTGAGTTAGGATGGGAGGCATTGCATTCTACCAGGTGGGTTCAGTGGAGTTTGTGTTGAGGGGGTGTGAGGGGAGGTGCTTGTGACTATGGTCAGTGCTGCAAGTCCTCCTTCCCACCCAGCCAGCCAGATATCCCACCATGGAACGTGCTTGCATTGCAGGGAGTGGAAGTTGTCTCTCAGGATGTCAGTCAGTGGTGTCCTGCTGTTTGTTGGTGCACAGTTGCCAGCAGGGCCTTGTGCTCCCCACAGCAGTTGCCAGTGTCAGCCATCTTGTGAGTCCTTCTCCACTCCCTGTGATGTGCGCATGGTTCATTGTGGTGTTGATGGGACAGTTGTGGGGGGGCAATATGTGTGACTACGACTCCCATGATGCTATTGGCTACACTGACTTGGCCAGCATACACAGAATTCCTTCCTTTCAGTGGTCTTCACTGTGTGTTGGTGTTGTTGTGGTGGCTACATGTCTGGATGTGTTTGTTAGTTCTATTTGTGCAACTGCCTAGCTGTAGTTGTAGTTGTGTTTGTACATGTGATGACACGGTTAAATGTAACTTTTGAGATGGCATGTGTTGTGTTTATCTGACTGACATACACATTTTGGGATGATTCTGTTCTGGTTGCTGTGTAATTGCTATGAGTGCATGGTTTGACTCTCCCCTTGACAGTGATGTGTGTTTGTATTGTGGCAGAATATTGTGTACATTTGTTGTGTACTCACCAGGCTCTGGGATGTTCTCTAGTCCATATACGCTCACTGGCGGAAGGATGGCCCGCACCTTCTCCTCCCAGGGCCTGAGGTATACTGGCTTGGCAGGAGGGCCACTGCCGGTGTATTGGCTCATGAGGTAGTCTTTCTTGAGCAGGTCCCGTACCCTCCTGCGCACGTCATACCACCTGTTCTGGATGTTGGTCTTTGTGCGCAGACATGGTGATTGTGCGTTCACCCTGTTGATGATCCTCTCCCACATCTTGGTTTTCTGGGAGATGGGGGTCTGTTGGACCAGTGTGCCAAACAGCTGTGGCTCTACCCTGAGGATCTCGTCTACCATGACTTCCAATTCACAATCTAGGAACTTGTGATTCTTCTTGGGGGGCATGGTGATGGGTGGTGATGGTGAGTGATGTGTGTGTTGGTGTGCAGGTGAGGGTGTGTGAGTGTGTGTTTTGCTGGGTGTATGTGAGGTAGGTATTTGTTGGTTTGCTGATGGTGTGTGGCTTGTGTGAGGGATGAGCTGTGGGTGTGTGGTTGCTGTCTCTTGGGTGCTGGCAGTGGAATGGCATTTGCAAAGGATCATGGTTGTGATTTGTGTCCTTTATATGGGTGGAGTTGTGGGTGTGTCTTTGTTCTCTGTCCCCACCCCCCCCAGTATTTATTGGCTTTGTAATTGCTTGTTTGGCCTTTTTTTGTGTGATTTTTCCTTTGTACTGTCTGTGCATGTTGGAAACGTTCTTGTGACCGAGTCGGACCCTGCATTTGTCTCGTACGGTGTTCTCCGTTTCGTTCACGCTGTGTTTGTGCCGTTTTCTATGCTGCGTGCGCGTCGGTCGAGGTGTTTTGTGTTGCTTCGGCTCGGTTTTGTATGCGTGTCGGTCGTACGGTTTGTCCTCCGTCCGACTCGCTCGTGGTTTTCGCGCCTTGCATCGTACTTTGCGGTTTGGAGTTCGCGTGTACGTTTCGGTCGGATTTGTTCCGGGTGCGTGTCGGTCGGTTGGATTCGCGTGTTTTTCCGACCGGATTGCTGTTTTCCGTGCGGCTCGTCGTTCGACTTGGGTTCGGTACGTGTCGGTCGGATTTTGCACGCCTTGCATCGTACTTGGCGTGTCGGGCGCCACAGGTACGTGTCGGACGGTATAATTTCCGGCTCCGAGTCGGTCGGTGCTTTTTCCGGCCCGAATCAGAATCGACCCCTTAGTGTAAAACTATAGAAAGTAAGAGAGAAAGAGGGAAAGCAAGAAAAAACAAAAAAAAGAAAGTGAGGAAGGAGAGAAAGACATTAAAGCAGGGACAAAAAAAGAGAAGGAAAGAGGCAAGAAAGAAAGAAGAAAAACTAAAGAAAGAAACTTCAGAGGAGGGTAGGATGGATCATCCTGCACTGACAGGAGAAAGGGGCACAGTGTTGTAAATAACTGCCTTATCAAGTAGGCAGCTGTATATTCTCAAGCCTGGTGACAGGTGTTTATCATATGCGAGCTACTCAGTGGCAGTCTGTGAGGTACTGGGAGCTCACGATCAACATGTTGGAAACCCCTATTCTAAACCATCCACCAGACGCAATCTGAGTGCTTTTTCCATTATTTAGGCTTTGGCATTCATTTTAATCTAACCTCACCCCTATAAACTGATTAAGTGCACTGATGGTTATATGGGATGTTTAACAATATCCCCCAAAAAATAACTCAAAAGTTGAATTTAGGAGCATTTTTTAACTGGAGTTTAGAAAAATATAGCCAGCATATAATTAGGAATTAGCAGATTAATAGAGAGTTGGGTGATGTGGCCCATTCTTCTTCTTCGTTAGAAACTGGCCAAAGTTATTGGAGAACTTGTGGTTAATATTTCTTAAACAAATTTGATTCCCTTCTTAATGAATTTAAATTAGGAAGTGCAATTTTCGGGCATGGCCTTTCTTAGGGGATTTTCCTAAAACATTTTGCTTTTTGTCCTCCTGGTTTTTGCCGACTCTCTTTTCGTGGCCTTGGGACTCTGGGCACTTTCCCACTGTACTGCAGAGGGAAAGCGAGCATGCCCTTACTACACATGCCAGGAAGAGGTGCTTACTTGATTGGTTTAGGTGTCGTACCTGTCACTGCCTTGTAAAAAGTTATGCCACATACCCAGGGCGGGTACTGCACTGGCTAGTAGTGGAATGCAGCACTGATTGTGCCACCCACCACAATAGCCTGTCAAACATTTATCATGCTCAGGTTGGCCTTTCTCACTCATTAGCCAATGCTGAGTGGGCATTTCACTACCACCAGAGCGCCCCTAGGGTAAGTCCTGAGGGGTGAACCTCGGGGTAAGTGATCGTCCGGGTAGGTACACATGCGTGTTCTCTGCCCGGGTAGTGAAGTACCCCATGTGGGTTTTCCCTACCTAGGGGGTCGTCCTTTCCCCTGGGACACCTCCTGGGTTTTGCTGATTCTCTTGTGAATGCAGTGTGAAGGTGCGCGCACCATTCCTACCCATGTTAGGAAGTGGTGCTTACCTGATGTTTTTTTTTTTTTAAGTTTGAAAGGAAAGATTTATTGAAATAAATTTGCAATTATAACACAAAAAGAAACAACATATTCATTGAGCATATAATCACAGATCTGAAAAAACATAACACCATCAGGAAAAATAATAGTAATTACATAACTACAATAGAATAATCTATATAAATTAGGGAATAAAACAAATAGATAGATCAATTTCATTAACAAAGAACAAGTTACAGAGGTTTAGGCACTTCTTCAATTCGGCGTTTGTGAATTTGTGCTTCATGAGCAGATTTGTCCAAAAAGAAGTAACTGGTAGCCATAAAAGATCTCTTTTAATAGCTAATGTAACAGGATACACATACGCCCTATCAAGTCTGTGGTGGTAACACACTCCATACCACCATGCTTGAAAGGATACCTGAGACGTATCCTTCCAAGATTTAGTAATTTGCTGAAAGACTACCGCAAAAAGTAAATCTACTATATAAAAATCTTTGGATTGAGATGACCAATAGTGAGAGGTACTGCCCAGGAAAAGGTTAATAAAATTAAAAGGGGATTGTGAATTAAGAATAGAGTTTATCTGCTTCCAAACCTTCAGCTAGAAGTCATATATAAGGGGACATTCAAACAACATATGTTTAAGATCTGCCGATGGTTGAGAACAAGACCAGCAATTGAAAGGAACGGTAGAATCCAATTTATGTAATTTAACAGGTGTAATCAAAAGTCTATTATAGACAAAAAATAATGTTTGCGTTGTATTAGCCGCCCTAGAAGACTTTCTATTTTGGTCCAAATTTTATTCCAAAAAGACGTGGGAAAAGTGGTGTTAGAAGGTGGTTCTGACACTATGAGCCGCCCGGATTTTTCGCTTTTTGAGCACCTATTTGTTGAGCTTTTACTGTGGGAGAGCCTCATAGGTTGGGACTCACCCACAGTGAACTCATGATGAAAGAGACTGCATGTGGATTTTACTGGTGTCGCCCTAGCTTGACTAGGCCGCTGCACAGCAGCTGGAGTAAGGGGCACCGGGCTGGTTACATGCAGACACATGTGTACATGCGTTTGCACACGTGTACGGGCTGCGCAGGGGAGATTCCTGGCGTGCGCAGCCCAAGAGCATCTACAAAGTGAATGGTGTGGCAGGACTTATGCAGAATTGGGTGGTGACATGGAATAGGCTTTCTACAATGGGAAGAAACATTTGAGGGAAAGTCAGTGTGCTTTACAGTGTTTATTCCATTATTCTCTTATGAGGATAAGGAGCACATGGGCTAGGTTTACTTTCCAAGGGCCTACAACTTCCAGACACGCACCAAAGTCCACTGTAACCTATGTGAGAAGAAGTATTCTGCAGAGTCCAAAGTCATATTTGTACTGCTTTTGGGTCATCCAGAAATGTCATATTTCTCTGAGTCAGCTCATAACCAGGGCCTGGCAGGCTGGATTAACGACCTTCCCTCCAAGAGCGAAGGCCTCCTCTCCAAGAAGAGAAGATGGGTGGAGCTACAGGCTAATCCATCAGCAGCTGTCACCGGGTGCCAGGCACCAAGCTGCACCAGGGAGAAGGCAGCGCCGGGGAAGGGGCTCTCAGAGACCATGTGGCATGAGACCCTGGACGATGCCATTTTGAACAAACCCAGAGGCCTGGGCAGGAAGGAGGGAGCAGGGGCAGTGAAGTTATGTGTCGCTGTGTGATAGGGCTAACAGAGACTTCCTGCCAGCCCCCTCCCCAATTCTTTAAAAAAACTTGCACAGGAAGAGGAGCTCTCTCTGGGGTGTGGTCTGCTGAGGCAGAGGGCGCTGGAGCCTGGCGCAATGGGCAGTTGGAAGGAGGAACCCCCTGAACAGCACCAGGAGAAGAGTCCAGGACCAGTGCACAGAAGCATGGGCCTCTGCGCAGGGAGAAGAGAGGCCCAGGAGGAGAGCCAGGCGAAAGGCTGGTGCAGGGAGCCAGTGAAGACAGCTCCCTGCTGAATCCACCCTCTGTGAGACCCAGAGGGCGAAGGAAGGTGCTCCCAGTGGCTGGGGTGCACCTCCAGGAGCAAGAAGAGGCCAAGATCACGAAGATCGGACCCCTGGGGGCTGAGATAGGCCCCCCAGAAGGCAGGCGACCTATGACCTTTGGCCCACCAACGACGAAGCGCGTGGGGCTCCGCCGCCGGTCCAGAAAATGCCCCCGGGGTGGGTCAGGTCCCGGGGGCTGCCCCCACAAGAAGAAAAGTCGGGGAGCGCCGTCGCGCTCCCCATGAAAAATGCCCCCACGGGGTGCCAGGAGCCCACCCTGGCCCCCGCCAAAACTGGAGGCAGGGGAGCGCCGTCGCGCCCCCCCTGGGAATGGGTAGAGGGGCCCGGGATCCCAACTCCGGGCCCCGCCGAAGCCGGGGAGCGCCGTCGCGCTCGCCGTGAAAATGCAGTGCAGTGGAGGATGGAGCTGAAAAGGAGGGGGGCGCGCCGTCGCGCAACCACCCTCGTGGCTGGAAGAAAAGCCGGGGAGTGCCATCGTGCTCCCCGTGAAGCTGGGCAAGCGGGGTGCCAGGAGCCCACCCTGGCCCCCGACGAGAATGTGGAAGTCGGGGGGCCACCATCGCGTTCCCCCAGTGAAGGCGGTCCAGGGGCCCGGGACCCCATCTCCGGGCCCCGAAGCGAAGGGAGCGCAAGTCAGGGGGGGGGCGCCGTCACGCCCCCGTTAAGGTTCGCTGGGGGCCCGGGATCCCAACTCCGGGCCCCGTCGCGGCTGGGAGAAGGTGGGGGAGTGCCGTGACACTCCCCCGAGGTCCGGAAGGACTGGCCGGAGTCCCCGTGCCTGCCCGCCAGAGCGGGCAGACCAGAATAGAGGAGCCAGCTCCCGCGGCAGCATGCGAGGGTGCTGGCCAGACGGGGAGCCGGCGGTGGCAGCCGGGGGTGGGCTCCCCGGGCTGCCCTCCAACATGGGTGCACGATGGGAGGCCCGGGTGGGACCGGGCTTCCGTGAGGAAAGGAGCGGCCGGGGGTGGGCTCCCCGAGCCGAAATGCTCACCTGGGGGTCCCTCCAACGAAAGGCAGACACGGCCGGAGGCCCACATCGTGGCTCTCCCCAGCACAGCGGGAGAGCCGCTGCTATAATGTGCGCAGGGAATGGAGGAAGTGCCCCATAATGCCTTGCAGGCCCGGACCGGCCTGCAAGGAAAAGTCAGCTTTTCTCTACTTGTGGTGGCCCCAGGAGGACGGGGTCACCACCACATGTGTGGCGAGGTGCAGAGGGAGCTGCAGGAGAACGCAGCCTCCCCCAGCACGAAGAAGAGGAGACCCTCCCTAAGTCTCATGGGGACTTGAAAAGAATAACTCCTCAAGGGCTCAGCCAGGCTTTATCAGCATCCCTATGGCTGGAACTTTTGTTCTACAGCTGGGGGTGCCTCAGGGATCACCTCAAGGAGTGAAGGGCGGAGTTGGGGATGTCTGGAGAAGGGCATCCCCTGGAGATGAAGAGGCGTAATTGCACCAGAACTGCATTTACTAACGTTATTTCTTTTAGAGGGACTGAGAGTCACATGTGTAATGTGAAGTACCTGTGTAAGGTGATGTCATAAGCCAAATGGGGTTATGTTGCTCGACATTTCTACTAGGGTGTCTGGCTGTATATGCTTAATCCTGTGAGTTCATCTGTGATGCCTTTAGGGGCTGAAATTGCAATGCATTCTAATGACCAACAAATGTGATGAGTACTGTCATTCTAAAGTGATGCTTAAACATGTAGTCTTGCTGCTGTGCTTAGGTGAAGAACAATCCAGACTGTTAGCCCCTAAGATGTAGAGGTGTATCCTGTATGGTCAGTGGGAGATGCTCAGTCAGGATTATGTGTCATCAGGGCTGGGGTGCCTATTTTAAATGCTTGTTGAGGTAATGGTATGGGTCGCCACTGGGATGGTGCCAGTGCGCAGGGCCCGCGCTCCAGGTTATGTTCAACTAACTGCATTAGGGGGCAAGATGATGTGCATACATGGGAGTGGTGGTACTAGACCCCACCCCCCTGCGGGAGGGGTGGAGATGTTATGTAATGTCACAAAGTAATTCCAACAGCTTATGTATATTTGTAAATTGGTGCATAGTATTGAGTAGTGTGTGTGTTTAATAAATGTACTCTTACTGTTATAAAGCAAAGTACAGACTGGACAATCAATTATTGAGTGTTATTTCTGCGCACCTGTAATGGCGATTACTAGCCCACACAACCTCCCTTGAGTAAGCCTCAGACTGCTCTGCAACGCTACCCTCTGAGAGTCAGGCGCTACAATTGGGTGTTTGGTTCCCAGTGAAGGACAAATGTAGTCATGTTATTTGTGCAGGCCTCACAGATACTGCCTCGTTTTCCAACAAGTGGTTTGCAAGTCCAGCTCCCAGAGATGTTCCACTTCTGTCTTATCCCTCTCCTCAAGAATAAGAGTTAAATGCTTATGTACTTGAGAAGCAGATGGTAATGTATCTAACAACTTACAAATAGGAGAATGTGAGGGTGAAGATATCTGTTCAGAAGAGAATTTGTAGTAAGCTGTTTGCGTTGCTGAGACAAGTAATCTATATTTGTCCTTATACGAGTCTGGGAAGGAGAAAAGAGACTGTACTTCCGAAAAGGGCAAGCAAGTGCCATTATGGTAGAATTGAAAGACCCACTTCAAACCTTTAGAATAACAATCTTTCCAAAATATTATTCTATTATTAATTTTAATCAAAACATTGTACCAAAGAGAAGAAGCTAAAAATTGATCCCTGGGGGATTTATAAGAAATAAAGATGGGGGAAAGTATCTTGCATGTATTCTTAAAAATTGGAAGAGATAAGGATGCAGGTCTGGAAGTGAAAGACAAACATTCCTTTAGAGAAAAGGGATTCAAAAAGGATTTCTCCAAATCTGTCCATAAAGGGACAGGTACAGAATCATTGTCTTGTAACAAAAAGGAAGATTGTTTAAGACAAAAAGCTAAATGATATTTACAGAAGTCCAGGAAATTGACTCCCCCCATATGTTTTGGTCTTTTAAGTTTACAAAGAGACATCCTAGATTTTTTGTCATTCCATACAAATTTAGATAAAATTGAATATATTTTTTTGTAGTAAGATTGGGGAATATTAACAGGTATATTTGAAATATAGAATAATATAACAGGAACAAACATCATTTTGATAGTATCAAGACGACCCCACCAAGATAAAAATAAGGGGTTCCAGCGAGATGTAAGATCAAGCAAAAGTGTAAATAAAGAATTCAGGTTTAGAGAGATAGAATTCTTAACAGTATCCGAGAACCATAATCCAAGATATTTAATTTTATCCGGATTCCAGTCAAAAGAGGATGTACTGAAATCAGCATGAAAGCATACATTATTTAAAGGAAGAATCTCACATTTATCTGCATTTAATTTATAACCTGAGACAGATGCAAAGTTATCAACTTCTAATAAAAACGCTGGTAAAGATGATTGTGGATGAGACATAAATAACAGGATATCATCAGCATAAACAGAGAGTTTAAGCTGAGTAGTTCCATAAGAGAAACCTGTGATTTGTGGATTAGAGCGAATCTTTATTAAAAAGGGTTCTAAGGCGAGTATAAATAATAGGTGAGAAAGTAGACAACCCTGTCGCACTCCTCTATTGAGAGGAAAAAATGGAGATAACAACCATTAACTAAAATAGAGGACTTGGGAGAAGAGTATAGTAAAGAGACATATTTAATAAATTGAGAACCAAACCCAAACCAGGAAAGTGTAGCAAAAATAAAAGACCAATTAACTCTATCAAATGCTTTTTCTGCATCTAAAGAGATCGCTGCCAAAGAGGAATTATAAGATTTGTATTTACTGATAACATTAAAAAATAAACGAATATTATCGGAAAGATGCCTACCCTTAATAAATCCACACTGTTCTCTCCCAATTAATTGTGGTAAGAAATTATCCAGACGAAGAGCCAAAATATTTGCTAAAATCTTATAATCTAGATTAATTAAAGAAATTGGGCAATAATTCTTACATAATCTATGGTCTTTACCCTCCTTGGGAAGAAGACATATCAGTGCCTCTTGAAAAGAGCCACCTGATAAAGCTGATGTAATTTAGGTATGAGAAAAGAAGAAAAATATCAGTAGAATTCAATAGTAAAACCATCAGGTCCAGGGACTTTGCCTTGCTTAATAGATCAAATAGCATTAGAAATATCCTGTATTTGAATATCCCATTCTAATATAGAGAAATCTATGTCAGGATGCGAAGGAATGGAAGATAAATAATGAGAGGGATCCTGTGTACCAGATTGGGACTCCAGGGAATAGAGTGTCTGATAAAACTTTGTAAATTCCAAAAGTATATCTTCATTCTTATGTAGATTCTGATTAGAGGAAGTCAGAATAGAATCAATTAGAGTGCGTTCTTTCTTAATTTTCAGATAATTGGCAAGAAGTTTCCCTGATTTATTTTGACCCCCATAATATTTCGCACTGGCCTTGAGTAAATAAGAGTTAACATTTTCTGTAGAGATCTTATTAAATTCAAATTTAGCGTTCATTAGATCATTCAAGATATTTTTGGAGTGGGATCTGTAAAAGGAATGTTCTAATTGCTTGATATGTGAGGTAAGAGTCTTTAACTTATTGGCAGCTGATTTCCGTTTCTGAGAAACAAAGTTAATAATAAAGTCTCTAGAGGCGGCTTTGAAAGTATCCCAAATCACCTGAGGAGATATCTCAGGAGATTCATTTTCCTTAAAGAAAGTATGAGCAAATTGTTCGAAAGTGCGTGTAAACTGCGAATCTGACAAAAGAGAGTTATTAAACCTCCACCGTCGAGTTCCCTTAAGAGGAGGAAGGAGATCCAAGTCCAGAGTCACAGGAGCATGATCAGAAACCAATATGGATCCAATATCGGAGTTGATAACTCGCTGAGCCAGAGTATTGGAGATAAAAATGTAATCTATCCGAGACTGAGAAGAATGGGCAGGGGAAAAGAAAGTGTACTTTTGAAGCATTGGATTGCATAAACGCCATGCATCAACCAAAGAACGTTGGGCTAGAGTCGCTTTAAATTGAGAATGCATGTGTGAAGTATGAATCTAGTTTTGGAGCATCTGTCTAAAATGGGATCAAAAACCATGTTACAATCACCGCCAACAATCAAATATTCATCAGTATAGGTCATCAATTTAGATAATACTCCCGGCCAAAAATGATTTATCTGGCGTAGTAGGTGCATAAAGATTAACAATAGTTACAGGAATTTTATCAACAAGTAAAGAAACTGAAACCCATCTGCCATCACAGTCTACATCTTTGGCAAGAGTTTGTATGCTAAGACGTTTATGACATAAAATGGATACCCCTTTGCGTTTTGTTGAGCCAGGAGAAGCAAAAACATGACCAACCCATTGTCTTTTGAGCTTAGAGACTTCTTTGTCAGGAATATGTATTTCTTGTAATAAGACAATATCCCCCTTTAAATTGGAGATATGAGACAAAACCCTCTGACGTTTTATAGAGGAGCCTAAACCTTTAACATTCCATGAAATGATTCTTAAAGTCATCTACAACACAATATTATTTCAAAAACATTACAATCAGTAATAGTAACTGGTGTTTTGTGAGAACAATACGAATATGATAAGAGATAACTTTGGAAATGTAACACTATATTAAAGTAAACTGCAAGTGAAATAAAAATTAAAGATAGAAAGCAGTAGAAAGAAGAGAAAAAAATAATAGACTGATAGGCAAAAATAGAATCGAGAGACAAAAGAAGAGAGAAAGGAAAGAAAAAATATATATAAGCAAGTGATGAAGACCGTCTGAGAAAACTAGAAAGAGGGAAGAAATACAGAAGAGACAGAAGCAAGAAGAAAGAAAAATACACAAACCATATATAAGATACAAAAAATGACATACCAAAAAACACACAAAAATTTGAGGGTGGTGGAGCCACAAAAGGGACAGTACATCAACCGGAGCTCGTGGAACAGGTACGGGAGGAAGACGGTATAAGCATCAGATGAACGGAAAGTCACATGTACGTCTATGAAAAGACTGTACCTAATGAAAAAGAGAAAGGAAGTAAGTTATGTAAAAATTAACAGGTACAATATAAAAACATATAACAAGAAAAATATAATAGAAGAAAGTTAAACAGTGGATCTAGTAACGTACATATCTTCCAGTCTGCAATTGTCCAAAAATCGTTGAAGAAGGTGGGGATCCTCAAAGGACATAGTCTTGTTTTTATATGTGACCTTAAAAAGGCAAGGGTGAATGAGACCAAATACGGCATTGATGTTCCGTAGCGCTGGTCTCATATCCAAAAATTGCTTCCTTCGATCCGCTGCTGCTTTGGCATAGTCTTGTGAAAAGAAAAGAGTAGAGCCTTGCCAGGAAATTTTACCCTTGACCTTAACTGCTTGTAAAACTTTCAACAAATCTGTGTACTCTAAAAAATACAATATTACTCCTCTAGGTTTACTTAATGAGGCCGTCGAATGTGGAACATGACCCAAATGATGAGCTCGCTGAATGTTCAAAGGTGGAGATTCCGGAATACCCAAAAGTTTTGGAAGAAAGGATTGAAAAAAGGAGCGAGGATTAGTGCCTTCAAGACCCTCTATTAAACCATAAATGCGTAGGTTATTGCGTCTGTTGCGATTTTCAAGATTTTCAACCTGCTTTTGAAGATGTGAAATCTGAGACTGCATAGAGGGAACCTGAACGACAACAGAGTGAAAAGAATCCATTTTGTTCTCCAACTGAACAACTCTACTCTCCATATGCAACCATTTATCGTCTAGCTGCTGAAGACGAATATTAGTCTCTTCCATGTATGGCTTAAGAGCCCGAATCTCCTCAAGAATTAGTTCCATTGAAATTGGAGGTGGAGATACCTTTGGTGAAGGCGGGTCTTTTTTTACCCTTTTCACAGATGACAGCGTCGACGTGCCAGGCAACTTAGATGTAACTCTGGATGTAGGTAACGGAATATTTGTTAGGGGTGGATTTGATATTACCTCTTGCTCAGAGTCTGCCATGTTGTCCTGGAGAACACTGAAAGGATTGTAATCAACCACAGAAGTAGAAGAAGTTGACTTAGAATGGTGAGCAGGTTTTGTTCTCCCCATACATAAATATCACAAAATAGCAGGTAACAAAAAGACTGGAGAGAAATGCTTGGATACAATTTTCACCGTATATAAAATGCCAAGAAAAAGCCAAAGGTGCCAGAGGTCAATAGAGATATCTCAAAACCATTCAGGAGGAGTAAGAATGACAAAAACAGAGCAGACCATCATTAAAATCTCAAAAAAGACAAGAAAACATTGATGCCTCATGGTAATGAGGAATGCTGCATTATCTCTGAGGAAAAGCAACTCGCGGTAAAAAACAAAATGACAGACGAGAGTCCTGAGAAACTCGCGTCAGCCAAAAGAAACGCGATATAAGCTTTTCCGCGTACCGCAAAGTCTTCAAAAAGTCAACAATACTGTGGCCGGTGGTTTCATCTTTGCAGCGGTTCCTCTCTGAACCGCTCACGGAAGCTCCATCCGCCGGGAAACTCCTACAACCTCCTGCGCCACCTGGGAGTTCATGGACGAGCGACCATTCCTATCGGCGTCCAAGCCACGCCCCCTTACCTGATATTTTTAAACATGTCACAAGCCTGCCATTGCAGGCCGATGCGCGTGCTTGCACCAATGATGTTCTTAAACACGTGTCCAGCCTGCCATTGCAGGCTTGTGTGCACACCTGAACCTATGGTGCCTTTAAACATGTGTCCAGCCTTCCATAGCAGGTCTGTGTGTGTGCAATTGTGCTTATGCTCAGGCTGGCCTCTCTAAATCACTAGCCAATCCTGAGAGGACCTTTCACTACCACTAGAGCACCCCTAGGGTACGTCTTAAGGGGTGAAGTGAGTGGTAGGTAAAAGGCCGGGCAGGTACACATGTGTGTTCCCTGCCCAAGTAGTGAGGAATACCCATGTGTGTTTTCACTACCTATGAGGTTTACTCTTCCCATAGGCTAACATGGGGAAATGGTGGAAATTACTTCAGGCTGCAACGGTGGATTGCAGTGGAGCAGCCTCATAATGTTTCCTAGCATTGGATTCGCAATGACAAACCCTTTCCTGCGGCAAAGGTGGTTTTGTCATTACTAGCTTAGAAATGCCACTTCTAGAAAGTGGGCATTTCTCTGCTCTAAAACTCTTTGTGTACCTTTTAGTTTGACTCCATCTCACACTGGAGGCTGGGGGAGCACAGCTCAGCATTCCCCAGTGACAGCTATAAAACATTGTAAAGGCAACTAGAATGACAACTCTCTGCAATTTGAGGGACCGACTGGATAGATTGGAGTAGGAGGCTTTGACACCTGGCCTATGGGAGCCAGAGCATGCCCCCACTAAAGATTACGATCTGCATTCTACAGCCTCATGGCAGACAGGACTGAAATTTAGGGGAGACATTTGTGGTTCAAAGGGAGACCCTCTGAACCACCCCCACTTCAAAGGCACACTACATTATGACTATTGGTGCCATGATTCAGCTGGGCAGAGATACTTGTGGGGAGGTGGGACCGGAGAACCTGGACTGTGTGGTGCACACTGCCAGAGGAATCTCTTGTGCACAAGGAGGATTACTGCCATGGGAAGGAACCGTTCATCCTTCCTGAATAGTGGCTAGCCTGAGCTGACTACCTGCTGCTGTGTGCACCCTGAAGTGTGCTCTCCAAGGGTTTGTTGGATTGCCCCCTGTTCTTTTGGAGGTCTCAGGGACATCAAATATCTTCTACGAGGAACCCACACCGTCTACTTCTGACACCTGGAGAGTGGTGCCCTCTTATGTGCCCACATCGTCTGCTGGATCCCAACTGGTAGCAAGGCGTGAACTTGGAACTAAGAATTGTGCCTGGAGACTGGATTGCCTTGAGAGGAGCCCCAGAAGTCTTGCCCGCATCTAAGGCATGTGGTCCCTGCATCGTGGGGACCTCAAAATGCATCTTGTTGGTGGTAAGCGAATTCACCAGTTGGGGGATCCAGTGTGGCCTGCTTCGTCAATCGTGCCGCATCTCTCTCGTGCGACATGCTGACTGCATGCTCATTGTGTGTGGTGTCTGATTCACAGTTTGCGACCCTCTGAGGTGGGGGTGTAACCGCAGTCATGCCTCATTCTACCTCGTATGGCATTGCTAAAACTGTTCCTGTGTGTGGGACCGGAATTGCCTGGTGCGACCAGTATCAACGCACATCAGGCTTTGTGCCTCATTCCCAAGGAGGTACAGACTTTCCAACTCTTCGTAGTGTGTGACTGGTATTGTCTGGTGCAACCCATATGAACGCACATCGGACGTTGTGCCTCATTTCCAAGGAGGTGCGGAATTTGCAATTCTTCATTGTGTGTGACTGGAACAATCTGGTGTGACCCGTATCACCGCGCACCAGGCGCTGTGCCTCCTTTCCAGGAAGGTACTGAGAGTGCTGTTCTTCACTATGGGAAGCAGGAATTGTCTGGTGCGAATTGTATCACTGCACACCAGACGTTGTGCCCGGATGGCCTATGTGCGACTCTGATCGACGTGTACCTGATGGGGTGCCTCTTTCTTCCGAGACTCAATTTTGAAAGGTAGCCCCCTAAACCATCAATCTTAAATCTTTTCACAGAGAAAAACGTCTCACCATTATTCCTCTGAGAGTCAATAAATGACGGCTGCTGAATTATTTAAAGAGTCTTCTCCGCTGTACACTGAATATATCATAAGTCACATCCACAGATTTAACTATATACCCAAAGAGATGAAGTGGAAACAAGGGATATATATGTCATCTAATATTATTTTTCATTGATGAACATATAAACAATAGCATACAATTAAATAAAAAAAGGATGTACACTTAACATCATTGACCACAAATACGTCTACATACAATGCAAGTAAACCAATCAAAAAACAAACATGAACTGAAATGTTACATTGAAATAATACATGAATGTAAATTTTAAAACATGAAGACAACATGTGTAGTGTCCTCCGGTTAATGCATGCAGGGTTATAACATATTCTGACCCTCTACTGCACAGTCCAACTGGTACTGCTTGGCCCTTTATGTTGGTGGTCGGACTACATTAAATGTTTGTGGGTGATGTCAAAGCTCGCACCACCAATATTACATGAATTAATTTGTGATCTTTAAAGTTGATGATAACTCTTGGCCACACCAGTAGATACGCCGACACATTTCAACCTTCATGTTGGGCCTTGTATGTTTTTTCAATGAAGGTCTTCTTCAGGGCTGGGGGACTTTTTAGGGGGCACTTTCACACAGGAACACCCTGCCTCTTCATTGGGTGCAGGGAATCTAATGGTTGATAGATCTGTATCGCGTGTTAATTAAACAATATGCCCCTGGGAAAGTCAGGGACATTTCTTCAGAGAGGCTCACCTGCTTTTGTCTCCATTCATGGATTGATACCTTTTTGGCCCTCAGTGCAGCGGACCAACTGCCCTCTCCTCACCTGGCCCCCCCACAACATTGTGTTGCCAGGTAGTATTGCCCGTCTCAGGCCTGGGTAGTGAGAGTGATTAACTGAGATGAAGGAACACTTCAGAGAGTGAACAGAAGCAGGTCAAGAGACTGCGTGACCCCCCTTGCTTCGCAGAACAGGACTGGTGCCAGAAGGCCTTTGTGGAACCTTTTAGAATGACCGACTATTGCCCTCAGCCCACTTCTGATCCACATCATGTGGGTGAGCTTCCCGAGAGGTGGCCAAACCCCCATTTGACAACTGCCTCCTAATTAGTCCTGCTACCTACCCCCACCTGCTTCCATGGGACCGTGACTAAGTGTGCTTTTGGCTGCGTGCAACCTAGAATTCGAGGGAAGGGCTGGTTATCTCCAATCTGTGAGCGTATGGTAGTCGAGTGAGTTGGAGGGTGTAGAGAGGTTTGGGCCACGAGGTCTGCAGTGTGCTATCTATTGGCCTGCTGGGTATCAGTTGCACTGCATTACAGTGCTGTGTGCGTATGTAAGTGAGCGCTTTCCATACAGACCTGCCTGATATCTGTTGTACCGCATATCGTTGCTGAGTGAGTGTGAGTGTGTGTGTGGGAGTGACAGTCTGCGAACTGCCTGTGAGTAACAACTCTGGCCGGCTGTGTTGTCTTACACGTTGATTTCTTGCCAGAAGAACACTACGTTTGACATTAGTTTTATCCGTGCTGCCTTGGCCCGCAGTGCTGCTAAAAAGTGTTATATTTCTTTGTATGTACATATTTCTGATATCATTCTGACCTGGGGTGAACCCTATAACTGTGGGGTATTGAAATATAAGAATTGCCAGGGTGGGCCTAGGTTTGACAATGTCTTGCATCGCATAAGGGTGGTGGTGGGTGGTTAGAATAGGATCTGTACCAAGTGTGCATACTACTGGTGTCCTCTCAACATGGTTGGGTCTAGTACTACTGCTAATATTTCCAAGTGTGATTTATGCCCAGAAATACATGATGTTCGTGTTGTGTTGACGTTATTTACATACATCACGTGTGTAGTCTCCTTTGTGATGCTCAGTGTATTCATTGTGAGTGAGTGCTATGCCAGTGCTTTACACATTGCCTCTGTGATAAGCCTGACTGATCAGTGCCAACCTACCCAAGGGTGAGCGCAGGTTATACAGTGAGTGTAATCATCCACCCCTGGCTGGAGTGGTATGTTCTGCCTGGCTGGGGCCTCGCCTCAGTCAACCAGAAAGCGCCAGTTCCAATAGCGATTTTATACCAATGAAACAAATTTTCATTAATGCCTACAGCCGATGTAATAATTCCAGTATACACTTGGTAGTGCTCATTTTCATTTTGAATACAATCCCACATTGTAGCACAATTTTTAGGTCTGGCCTGAGAGCACATTATTGCAAACCTTGTGTGATTACACAGAAAAAGAGCTTTATGCTGCACTACTGGCACAGGGTCTTTGACTCTGCCCAAATGTTGATACCCTTGATTTTGATTTGACAGAAGTTGTGTCATTCCTCTTAAAACAGTGCTTGGATTGCACTTTTTGCCTTGTGAGAAAGATTATGCTCAAAACAGGAAGACTGAGTTGGTTATGGTGACAAGCCAGTGATCCAGGCCTGATCTGTTTTTATAAAGAGTTAAAACAAAAGGCAGTACGTCTGACTTATTTAGTGTGAAAGGCATATGTAAAGCCAAAAGTCTTTTAAGAATAGAATGACATTACACTGAGCTAAAGCTTGTAGAGAGATATCCTGTTACAAGGAATCTCATATATTACTGTAGCAGGCAAACGTTTTGGTGTTAGTCACTCCCGTGAAAAAAGCTAGGGGTAGAAGATTTGCTCTTTGAGAGTCCTTGGTATGCCATTTTAAGAAGGGTTGTATGTTGTTTTGCCAACTGAAATATTGTACACATTTGTCATTTCATGACGATACCAATAGTTACTTTTCACAAAGCATACACTCAATATAGTAGGCCTGATTTTTTATAGTGACAATCCAATAATAATGGCTAAAGGCTTGATTGGTTGTTTGGGAAAACTAAACTCATATGCCATAAGTCTGATCTGTTTATTATGAAAATGTATGACAAAACGGTAGACCTGACATATTTACTGTGAAAAATATATGATAAACCAAAGAGGCCTTCAACTATAGATCATTACACTGTGCTAAAACAGGTTATATGAAGTCTAACACATTACAATTGTAGTCAAGTGTATAGTGTTGGTAACACCCTTTGGCAAATGTTGGGGTTAGACTTTGTTTTGGCCCTCTTAGGCAGGATTGTATATTATTGGCAACTTTAATTTTGAAGACACTTAAAATTTAATGACATTATGCCTTACGATTGCCTTATGTGGAAGCATATTCTCCACACAGTGGGCCTCAGTTGGTTAGAGTAACAAGACAATGATAAAGACTATAGGCCTAGTTGGTTTATTGAGAAAGGCTATGTCAAATTACATAGATCTGATCAGTTTATTATGAACATTTATCACAACAGCAGTAGGCCTATCATTATTTATTGTGAAAAGCATTTGTTGAACACTTTGGGACCTTAAGGGTAGAATGTTATTACAATGTGTTAAAGCCTCTAGACAGGTATTCTGTTACATGGATTTTCATACATTGCTCTAAAGGCAAGGGGTCTGTTGTCTGCATACTTTTCCGAGAAAAAAAAACCCAGGGTAGCATTGAACTGTGAGAATAGCTGTTTAGCCTGCTAAATATAGGTTGTATGTTGTTTTACCACCTCTGGGTTGGGTATGGTGATGAGCCAACAATAAATGGTATAGGCCTGATTAGTTCATTAGGAAGATTACGACAGATGCCAAACGTCCAATCTGTTGATTATGAAAACTTATAATAAAGAGAGCTAGTTGTTAGATGGACTCTCACAGACTACTGAAGTAAGATTAGAAAGACGATCAGCATTGTGAGAATCTGTGCTAAGATGGGTCAGTGGAGGGAATAGTACTCACACCTACACTGAGAGAAGAGCAGCAGAGAGACTGTCTCCAGTTTATGGGGCAGTTTGCTGGACTTTTCGCACTGACAGCTGGACTGACCTGGTGGTGTGCATATGACAATGAGAGTGGTGACAGCTTAACTGTCAAAATCAAAACCTACAGGTTGTCAGATAACCTAAGGGTCAGCATTCAGGAGGACGTTGCCAAGATATTGTCCCTGGGGATGATGGGGCCCTCTAGAAGTCTCTGGGCCGGTCCAGTGGTGGTGGTGCCAAAGGTTAACCCAAAAAGGTGGACTTTAGAACTTGTGCTTTGCATAGATTACAGAGTATTGAATGCCGTCGCAAAAACTGATGCACACCCCATTACTAGAGCTGTTGAGCTCATCGACAGGGTGGAGGTTAACAAGTATATCAGCTCATTTGATCTAACTTCTAGGCAGCTTACCCTGAATGAGGGATCAAAAGAGACATCAGCATTTTAAATTCCTGAGGGCCATTTCCAATTTATTTAAAGTAATGCCCTTTGGATTGAAGAATGCCCCTGGCACCTTCCAGAGGCTGGTGTACAGACTTCTGTCTAGTTTGGAAACTTTTAGTGCAGCATATCTTGATGACATTGCTCTCTTTAGCTCCACCTGGCAGGATAACCTATCCCACCTCATGGTAAGTGCCTCAGGTCCTACAATAGGCAACATTGACTGTCAAGGCCAATAAGAGCCAAATAGGGCAGGGGTCTGTAGTGTACCTGGGTTACCAGTTGGTGAGAGACATGTGCAGCCTCTTCAGCTCACGGCCAGGCAATCATGATTTGGGGACCCAGTTTTCCTGTGTCTGACCAGTTAATATGTAAGATTTGTTAAGGGGTATGGCCGCATTTAAGTCCCATGAAAGGGCTGACTTCCAAGAAGCAGTCGAAGAAGGTCATATGGACTGAGAAGTGTTAGAAGGCCTTTCATACTCTGAAGGAGGCTCTGTGTACAGCACCTGTACTCAATGCACCTGATTTCAGCAGGGAGTTTGTGGTCCAAACAGATGCTTCAGAACATTGGATTGGGGCAGCATTATCATAGCTAAATGATGAGGGCTAGGATCATCTAGTTGCCTTTATCAGCAGGGGACTACTCCCCAGAGAGCAGCGTTGGAGTGCCATAGAGAGGGAATCCTTTGGTGTGGTTTGGTCACTGAAGAAGCCGAGACCCTGCTTGTTTGGGACTTATGTACAACAATTTTTTGTAGGGAGCCTAAATGGTCATAGATATTACATATGTCATTTTATTTGTGCAATCTTTATTACAACACTTTTTGCTAATTTGGGTGTATTGAAAATCTATACTTTTCTCAGAATATCAATGATCTTGGAATTCATCACCATGTTATTTATAGTCCACATCTAAAATCACAAATGACTTCACATCATTTTTGTCATGTTTAGTAAAGCCACAGCCAACACGTGTTTCGTGGTGATCTGACTGCTTCTTCAGGGCTGTAAGAGAGATATACATTTTATAACGAGAGGAACTTAGCATTAATTAAGAAACATCACTTTCTTACATATTTATCAAAAACCTACTTTTTCTTAAGATCAGGTATATACACACATTGATTCCTTCAATCTTAACTACTGTAGTCATTAACATAGCTGAAAGTACCTTTACACTTTCTAAACTAAAATCATACATAATTCACTTCGAGATTCCTATTACCACATAAAGTTTTACCTAAGTAAAAGTAGTTCAGATGAGAGACGGTGACAGATTTAGCATACAACAATCATCGCAGATTACTTAATACATTTATATTAACTTACATACAAGTATTGTAGTTTAACACTGTTCTGGGGTTTATCAAATCTAAAATTCGATTGTCCAAATTCTAAGGTCACAGTATTATCATGTGGACACCACTAGGTTGGCCAGTTCTATATTTTATGATTCATTTCTATACCACACAGTTCTTTATACCATTTAGTTCCAGCTCAATTCTCAGATGTCCTAAGTTGTCCTTTTCACAGTATCCCTAAATTATTGTACTTCTCATTAGCCACAGAATGTAATCTCACATCTCCTTCAGTCTTCAGTGTATACATTTTCTCACCTCCAATTAGAAAATACCCCTCACTAATTGGTCAGAAGATATAATTTGTAGTCAGGGCTTAAAGTGGGCCACGTCCTGCCGGTGCTCAGCACGGGCAGTTCTTAAAAGCAGGTGCCGAGACGGGTCCCTACCAGACTCTCCATTTTTACCTTTAGGGTGGGGAAATAAAAAAAAAGCTTAACTCTGCAATAGTACCACCCATCACTGCTTTTGATGTAACTTCAAAGAGACTCATTTTTCAGTTTTATATCGCGCAAACATGGAGCAAACCTGAGCACCAGTTACACTACACAAGGACATATTCATGCTTTGAATCACAGGATGTTGAGCCGAAGTGAGGCTCGAACCTGCTTTCTCAGTTTGAAAGTCGGTAGCTCCAGCCTTAGCCACAACCTCGCCCATAATAAGGGAAGCATTTTCAATATTATATACTACAATAAAGTCATAGTTGTTGCTTATTTATCTAATGCAATTTACAACCATTGACAAATTTAATAGTCCTGGCTTGTTGTAGGTGTAATGTTACTTGTGTTATATATCTGAATGAATGGAAGGAGCAGCAAAATGCCAGTGGGTCAGCACACTATGCTAAGTACAGATTTTTAGCTTAAGTGTTTTAAGCCACGCCCTTAATTACATCGGCCAAGCCCCTATGGGAGACCTCTCAGTTTTTTCATCCCACTTAAAGCCCTGTTTGTAGTGATCCGACAGGTATAATCATTAATCACTCATGATCAGGTGACGTCTAAACAGGCTTACAAATACAGCCCACAAACCAAAATGACAGAGTGAGTCACACTATCAAATGCCCTTTACAGTTTTCCACACATAAAAAAGCTTCAAAAAGGCATAAGAATTCTGCACTTAATTATATTCTGTGTATTCATATTGATTTTAACATTCCGCTAAAGTGCAAACAGGACAAAGTTAAAATCACAAATTTGCTACAATAATGTTCTTTCTTTTCTAAACTAAAATCAAGCCAAATCATTAAGTAGCCTTATCTGTATCTCACACCTGACACTCTTTTCCTGTAAATAATTACTGGAAATAACAACTAAGCCAGTCCTGTCATCCTCCTTGATCATACCACGATTATCACTTGATTTGCTCATTTTAAAACAGTCATTTGTTGTCCAAGCACCTTACCGGCATAGTTGTCTGACACATCATTTTGTTTTCTGGCCAACAAAACATTCATCTGCTCTTCTGGCACCTTTTTATAGTTTTACCAATCACTGTCACTTCTTATCAAGGTCTCCAGCTGCTGATACCGCCAGTGTCAGCCCATGTGTAATCACCAAAACATGACTTGGAAACCTTGTGTTTAGTTCTCCCTTAGGCACCATATTGATTAAAAAAACATTAACCTCGTTTCATCCAAACATTTGAGCCTGGACGACTTACACTTATAAGAAGGATCCAACAAATATAACATCGTATAAAAAACATTTATTCATATTATTTGCATCGAACTAAGAAAACCATGCTTATGGCAACCTCGAACTCTGGTCTGCTTAGTCATCCCCCAACTTACTATTGCCTATATTTGTGTATTGTGCTAAGGGATTCGCTCAAAGCTGACACATGTATTAGCTACCATTTATTGGGGAAAAAGACCATACCTGTTTGGGACTTACTTCAAACAGACCCCAGGCTTCTTAGATAGCTCATGCAGGTTGAAGGGTAAAACCCACAACTGTTGAGTTGGTACATCTCCCTACAGGGTATGGACATAACAGTGGAGAAGAATGTTGGGAGAGAATGTGGCCTGACGGCTAGGGTAGTCAACCTCGGAGCTGGGGAACTGGGTTCGAGTCTCGGCAGGGATGCTCAACATTCTGTGATTCTGGGCAAAACACTTAGGGGCCGATTCCGATCTCGGCCGGTAGGGCTCCGAATCAGATTTGGCTTTACCGGATCCGATTCGGAGCCCTATTTCCCGACCGAATCGTACGTGCGTCCGGGCGAGCGAGTACGATGCGTGCGCTCACGAAATCTCCGACCGACTCGTTCGCAGGACCCGACCGCTCCGACCGACTCGCACGGGGACGACTCGCACCGCGCAATGGAGACGTTCCCCGGCCGGGTAAGTACGATGCGCACCTCGACCGCTCCGACCGACTCGCGCAGTCCGGCTCCAAGGAGCTGTCGGAGCCGCACTTTGGGGGTCCGTGTCGGACCCCCCTGGAAGTGTAGGCACGCGAGTCGCACACAGGGGGGAGCCATGGGTCCCCCCTACACGTGTATGTACGGCGCGACCCGCATCGACGCGAACACGCTGTAGGGGCGCCCTTGTTCGCGTCGTGCCCATTGAGTCAATGGGAGCCCGTGTATGCGTCGTACGACTGGCTCCCATTGACTTCAATGGGAGTCCGACCGAATCGAGTCCGATGGCATACGTGCGCATCATACTCGTTCGGTCGGGCTGCCAGGGTCCGATTCGGTCGGAAATCTCTCCGAGTTCGGCTCGGTCAGAGAGATTTCCGGCCCGAATCGGAATCGGCCCCTTAATCTCTTGTACCTAAAAAAAAAAAAATGAATGTGTCCGTCTGTAACGTAACTGGTGCTCATGTAAAGTGCTCTGATACCTTCGGGTCTAGTTTGCGCTATATAAAACTCCACAAAAAAATAAATAAAGAACAGACCTGGGACTGACCATGCCAATGCAAATGACCTTTCCAGGTTCTTCCAATTAGAGAATAAGAACTGCTAAGGGAATGGCTGGCTCCTCGCCTTTCATCAGGAGGAGGGCACTGTGAAAAAATGCCTCCTTTTGCATGATGATCCCCATATTTATGTACTGATAGTGTTGGATTTGTGGCTCTGTGCACTGGGACTCTGCTAATCAATCCCTGTGCATGTGTTCTGACCCCTAAAACATGTCAAAATTGGTTATCCTCCTAATTGGCATATTCATCTTACCTATAAGTCACTAGTATGTGATACCAAGTATACCTAGAGCTGGTCAGTTAAATGTCACTAGTGGACTGCAGTACCCATTGTGCCACCCACCACATGAACAGTGCAAATATGACTGCAGGCCTATTAGTGTAGCCTGGCTGTGGCTAATTCCACCTGTCGAAATAAACGCATGCTTAAACTGTGCTTTTAAATAATAATAAGTCACCACTAAGTAGGCATTACTGCTCAGAAGGAAAGGTGCATGGTATTTAAATGAGGCACATGTAGAAATTAAATCATACATGTCCTTTCAGTGAAAAAGCCCCCACAGCTGTTTTCACTGCAGTAAGGCTGCATAGGAAAGCACTGGATTGCATAAATATATAAAATAATGCTAATTTCAGTTAGGAAACAGTATTCAAAGACTCTTTTTGAATAGTTATTTCAAATTGAATTTAATAATAAAATTGAATTTTGATAACTATTAAGGAAAATGGGCTTTTAGAACGGTCGCTTTTCTCTGCCTAAAGTCTCCGGAGGTTCATTTGCATGAGCCACAACTGTCACCCAGGACCAGAATAGCCCCCTTGATGACGTGTGAATTTGCTCCTAGTATTAAGACAAAGGGCTTGGTTGTGGGGCGGTGTTGTAGTGCTCTGGGCAAGATGGCTTGTGGGCTGGGCCAAGGAACTTGATTAACTTCAAAGAGATCTCATCCATCATAGGCGCATGTGGCTAACACCTGGGCCTGCACCTTTCTTTGCCCACCTAGTCAAGCAGACATCAATCCCAGTAGGAGGGGAGCTGCTCCCAGAACTGGATTAGAGTGACCTAGGAGGAGAGAACTGCTCATTAGCATGTCCACACCCCTGGATGGACACACATGCCACAATAGGGGAAGAAGTGTTATGCAATGCTGGATTTAGGTAGAGAGGCGCAGTGTGGCATTGTGTACTGTAGTGCAAGCAGGAACAGATGCAAAGGTCGGTAGGGTTACCCCTGGGAACAGTTTTCCTATTGATCAGGCAGGGACTAGCAGGCCTAAATGTGGCACCCTGGGTACCTTCTTCAGAACACTATTGGACCTGTGGACGACAGGAGGACTGCACCTGCTGTTAAAACATGTGAGGAAACCTGCAGGGCTGGACCTGCTCCCACTTGTATCCTGGACAAAGAGAGTGGATTCCAACTGTCAGTTGGCTGACCTCCTGTTAGGCTAGAGGGCTACAAGCTGCAGGCAGCACGCACCTTTTTCTGAAGAGCCAAGTTGATCAGTTCCAACTAGACCTGCCCTGGACTGTCCTGGGGCTCCTGCTGGACTGAGTCTTGACTCCACAAATGCTGTGTCTGAGGTCATGTGACCTTTGGCTGTGTCGAAGTGCACTCCTCCTAACACCACAAGTACAAATGTCATGATTCTTATTAGGTCCAGTAAAGGTTTCGGTAATTTAAACCTGAGCACAACCCCTGATAGCTTTTGCACCAAGCAGACAGGCTAAACTTAGGAAAATATAAAAAGTATTTAGAAGTAACAAAAAAGTCTAAAACACAACAGAATATAAATCCCACTTCAATTTGTAAAAATAGAGAATATTTGAGTAAACAAAATGGTACCAAAATGGCAAAAAAACTGATTTATGAGTTTTCAAAGTTTTAAATTAAAAAAAGCGCTAAAAAAGGCTAAATGCCATCCACAGTCATCTGGTTGCACTTGACCGATACCAAGACACAAATTAAGGCAGACCACGGGTCAGATATAGAGACAAGATTCATCTTGTTGGAAGTTTTACCTTTTAAGTTAGTCTCTGAAATGGAAGTCAAAAATCCTCAGCAGGTAGGGTAGCAGGCCGTGACCCAGATGGGAATCGGTATAAACAGTTCTTGCTTAACATATTTTCTTTCCAAACATGCAATCAATCCAATATGGTCTGACTCAGACTATTTCCATTCAAATTTTTCAGAAATTTTTTCATTTTTGTTCCTTATCTTTTTTGTAAGTATAATATTTAAAACAGACTCCAACAATTCAAATATTAATACCATCAACAATACCATCAATACAAAATCAAGACAATCCAATCCAAGCACTTAAGCACCCCGCAGACACTACCTCCCATTCATTAGTACACTCATGCATGCTCCATACACACATTAAGCCTATCCCCCTTGAACAATATATAATCTTTGAAGGACAAACAAGGAGAACACCCTTCATTAGTTTTCCAATGTTGTGCCTTGAATAGAGATTTTCAAACAATCTTGGTCAACGCATGTTTCAGTGGAATTCAAAATCTTTCAACCACCTTTTTCAGGACCTAATATCAATCAATGTTTCTTTTGTGACCAAATGAAACTAGTGGGGGACTGCATATATAGATCTTATATCTATTTATGTACTCTCCCCACTGCTATTCATTTATTTAACAAACTTGCCCCAAACTAAGGGCCCGATTCTGATGCGGGTTGGAAAAGCTTCCCGACTGAGGGCCTGATTCTGATGCGGTTAGGAAGGCCTCTTAATGGCATTTGCTCCTTCAAAATCGGATCGGGAACGTGTCTTCCCGACCCAGGGCCCAATTATGATGCGGTTAGGAACATATGCTCCCATTGAAGTCAATGGGAGTCCAACCAAATCGTATCTGGAAGCATCCGGATGCATCGTACTCCGTCGGTCGGACTCTCCCGATCCGAGTGGGTCGGAAACCATTTCCAAACCGATTCGGTCGGGAATCTTTCCAACCCGCATCAGAATCAGGCCCTAAGTCTATGTACTCCTGATGTTCCTAAAATCAATGGTGAGCCGTAACCTGTTCTGATATATATGGATGATGATGTGCTTATTGCCCGCACCCCTCTAGTGTTACGTTTGGTAGTAAGAGCGTTTGTGTCTTTTATGGCTAACCTAGATTTAACAAAACGTATGCAACATCATTTATTATGACTTGTGGACCCAAGCGTACCAAACTTATGAACATTCATACAGGCACCCATTGTATGGTAAGTACTGATACCTTTTCCTATCTAGGAGTGTTTTTTAGTTCATCAAGCTTCTGGGCCCCTCATGTATCAAATAGTAGAGTAAAATGAACTAGAGCTGTAGGTTCGCATCTTAGCCTTGCACCATTGTTACAGATTTACACTGCCCAATGTATTCCTATAGCAACATATGGAGCTGAAATTTGGAGCCTATAGGATAATGACATTTTATAAAAGGAAGAAAACTGTGGCTTTTTAGATGGAAAAAGGAAGAGGTGGGTTTAACCAGGGATATAATCAGGAATTGTTTAGCTTGCGACAGGGAACCTTTGATTCCTTGGTTTACGCATGTCAAAAAATGATTAGCCGAGTTTGGCCTATCCCATATTTTTATTGATACAGCCTCATGTCTTGGTATTGATAGAAAACAAATGCAATCTATATTGTTTGCTCATTTCCAGGCGACCAGGGATACTGTAGAACGGGGGAAATTATCCATAGTAAAATATTTGAACCTAAACCTGGATAACTCCCCGACTAGTTACCTTTGCAATTTTAGAGGTCTTTGGGTCCGCTCATTATTATTCTGATTTAGAGCAGATATGAGCAAATATTTGCTCTGCTTTCCGCTCGGATATCATAAAAATTTAGAAAGTAAGGTTTGTCCTTGTAATAATATCTCTGGTCAAACGATGCTCCACTTTCTATTTTTGTGTGAATATTATAGGATCTACACTAGGAGGTACATAGTGCCCTTTTTAAAGCTCAGGAATCTTCGCTACTGCATCCAGGCTTACCATCATCTCCAGCACTTATCAGATGATGAATCCTGCCTTTGTGTAAGCTTATTTCTTCGTTCAGCTGTGTGTCCTCGTGACACAATGCACTCTGAGTAACTGAGCTCTTTTAAGGATGTTTTTCACATATGTATATTAAGTAACTGGGCCTTGTAAAGATGATTTTCTATATTTTACTGGATTTGGGTTTAATATGGTATGATTGACTATAATATCATGTACTGTGGCGCCATGTGTTTTTCTTTTAACGCGAATGCTTTTATGGTTTATTTTATGAACTGAATAAAGGCTATTATTGCTTGATTGATTGATAGATATTATATCAGCAACATACGACAGCCTGTAAGAGTGATTTTTTTCTCTGTGTCTCAATGTGGATCACAAAGGAGGAAATTAGTTCCCACAGCGTCCAAGGGTAGGGTCATTCTTCCCCGACAAACCTCATTCAACTCTCCTCGTTCACCGCTAACAATCAATGCACATCTTCTTGAGCTTGCCATGGTGAGCGCTCTAGGACTGCCTCATTTTCATCGCCCAATGAAGATTTCTATCTTCACACTCAGACACTTTTTTGGAGCTTGGATTCCTGCAGCGGGGCAAGACCTCAAAACTGTTACTGAACAGGACTCCACAGCACTGGATACCTTCTCTGCAATGTCACACTGAAACGGATTTGCTGCTGAGAAAAGCTCAAAGTGGAAGCATCCTGAATCTTTGGCCCTGCAGCAACGCACGTTTGTCAAATTGACTTGAAAAATCTTTAAAAAGTTTCTAAGTCCCAGATTTTAGGGTTAGGCAGGAAGAGTGCACTCTGACACCATCAAGGGTTCTCGGACCTCAGGAACTTAGGGGTCAGGACACACTCCAGAAGAAGCCGTCAGCCTAGTTCAGGGCATATCCAGTTAGAGCTAGTTAGCTGGGCTCTTTCAGGAAGATGAGCTCCTTGCAGCTTTTGTGTCTCTGTAGCTTAACAGGAAGTCAACTACCAGACCCTTGAAGTCCATTTCCTAGTCCTGGGTACTAGTGGGAGCAGGTCCAGCCCTTAGGGTTCTCCTCACAGGTCTCAGCAGCATGTGCAGGCCTTCTTCTGTATCTCACAGGCCCAGTACTATTCTGAAGAGGGTGCACTCTCTGCAGCCCCCCACAACATTAAAAAAAAAGCTTGGTGGTGCCTCTGCCACTTTTAGGGTGACCAGCATCAAAAAGTATTCAAAAAAGCCCTTGCAGGGCATTATTGGGTGCTCCCTAGCTGGAGCAGTGAATATGAAATGAGTGGCTCATTTAACATTCACTATTTTTCTTTTATTTGGGAAGGGGACTCCATCCCCCCGGCAACGTTTATATTTTGGGAAAGTGGGCATGCAGTTGCGATCCACTTCAGGGCCCGAGGACCAAATTCCCCAGTGTTGATCATTTTTTATAGGGGGAACTCGTTCTAAATTCCCCGGGGACCCATCACCCAGGGCAGAATAATTTTTTTAAGGGAAGTGGGACCCCTAACCGAGCCTCCAAATTTCCTGAGGATACCATCTCCCAGGATCGAATTAATTTTAGGAGAGGGGACGTGGGGCCCCCTCCCCTAAACAACCAGTGGTTTCAGGGACCTCCATCCTTCTGGGACCAATAGCAGGAGTATCCCTGCAAGAGTGCAGGGAGGGAGAACTTCAACTCCCTGCCCGTGTTCTTGCAGAAAGTGAAAACCTATCCTCGCTGGGCAGGAACAGGGCTCCCAAAACAATTCTTTAGTTGCTTCTGATTCAGGAGATGGGGTCCTCGGGCCTTGCAAAGGCCTGGGGAAGGGGGCCATATCTCCCCTCCCGAAAAAATGGAATGTGACCCCAGGGTATGTGGTCCCTTGGGCCAGATAATGGATTGGAGAGCAGGGCTGCATGCCCCCATCTCCTTTATTAATAATAAAATACCTTCCCCCCAGCCCTGGCCCACACAGAGGGAGTAAAAGTAGAAAAGGCAGAAGCCAACCTTTTTTTTTGTTTGTAAACAGGACTGCGGATCTCAGGATCCTCAGCGGTCGCCTAAAAAAAATACAGTTTTTGGCCCGAGTGTGGGCGTGCGGGACTCTGGGACCCCCCTTCAACTAGGCCTAGGGGGCAGGGTATCCCTACCCTCCCCCCTATATTTATTTTTCCTCCTTTTCTTCAGCACAGAGGACTGTGTCCCTGAGTCCTAAAATGGCTATTGCTACATCTTTGCTAATGTGGTTGCAGTTAATCAGATCATATCTTTAGATTCGTTGGATCCACGGATCCTCCACGGCGTGATCAAACCTATATATAACAACACTTTAATCTTTGGGGGTTTTTTCACTGAATTTCTACGTTTTTTTTATCACATTGTAAATTCAATTTTTTACTGACCTCATCTCTGTTTAAGACTAGCGTTCGGGCAGGCTGGAGCCCAACCTTAATAATAAAATGGATTAATAGAAATACTGCAAAAAATGCAATGCAAACTGCTCAATAACATAATAATGAGTCTCCAAAAAGGGGATTGATTTGGTTACGGACTAAGGAGGCTGGAATCTGTTATACGTTTCTGGAAAAAAGTACCTCCTATACCATAGATTCACAGTGATTTTGTCCAAAAAGAGCTATAACATTCTCCCTCTGTAAGTACAATTAATGTGCAAACATGATTCAAAATTAATTCACAATAAAACTAAGGTTTCCCAAGTTTTCCTATTCTTTTTTACCAACCACCCGTCTGTTCGTCAATCTACTACACACGAGCCAGGTATTCAACTAAAAACGTTGTCTCAATTCTTTTTTTATAAATTTCAAGAACATTTTTTCATTCAAAGCTTATTTTCAGTTTTTTTCAGTGAAAGTGGTGACATATATACAAATATATAAAAAATGACAAGAATATTTACAAGCAAACTAAAGACTTATACAAATATCACAAGACCAAAAGTGACGGAAATGAGTAGGTACAATGACAAAACATTACATTATAATTTACAAACATTAAATATACATTGTGTGTGTGGTGAGTGCAAGTGTCCAACTTAATTTACATTCTGGGACCTATTTTCCTTGTATCCTCATGTGTTCTCGATGTTAGAGAAAAGGTCCTACTGGAGGCAGAACACGGCTAACTTATTTTGTGAACCAAGTATCACTGTCCATACATTGGTTTATGGTGCCTTATAAGGTCCAATTCCTTATGGGTGCCAGCTCTTGACCTCCCTTTTGTTGTGCCAACGCGTTTCGACCTTCTGGACCTGTAGGTGGAATTAAAGGAAGGTCTTCCTCAGGGCAGTATGCGTTTGTGGAAGGACACTGTGGATATATTGAAAAAAAAGCATATTAAAAAGGGGAAACTTTCACCTGTTTGTCTGTTCTAGAAAGGGAAAAAGAATTCACAACATACCGGTGGTCAAATATTATGGATTCACCATTTTACAATGGACCTGGTCGATACCCCGTTTATTGAGAGTGTCTTCCTTATGGGGCAAATTGATCTTGCCCTAGGGTCCTCAAATCTGGAAGTTGTAAAAGAAATGGGGGGGGGAGGGAGGTTACAAATAGCTTCTGCGATGGTATGACTCTCTCTAATTATTCCTTTGAGACATTCTAAACGGATGTAATAGCTACTGAGGCCGTACTTTTAATATCATGCATATCGTGATTATCTTTGATTCTGCCTGGGGGACATGCCAGACGGATATAGTGGCTGCTGTGGCCGGACTTTTAATATCATGCATGGTGTAGCTATGTGCTAATTTGTGTTGCTCCAACCCGTAGGAGTGGGTCACAAAGAATAGTGACGGGTACTTGTGCTTGATTGAAGTGTGCTGGCACCATACAGTCCTAGTGTGAATGTATCGCATTTCTACCTTGGTCAAAACAAATGGTAACTAGTTCTTGTGCTCAATTTAAGTGCATTTGTATCATGCAATCCTTAGTGCAACCCCCGTGCTTAGCCCGTGCCGTGGAGCGAGACGAAAGAAATAAACACGGCCCTCTCATGTGACCCTTACTAGTTTTTTTAGAGAATGCTGCCGCCGTATTTCCGAGCAGAGAGGCTGGGGCTGGGAGTAGGGTACTGCTTCTCCTTACTTCGATCAGGGAACTTCCCTCCTGAAGTACACCATACATCCCATGCCAACGGGATTCCTCTTTACCGGGCCGGGCTAGGCGTTAGTTTTAAAATGTTGCCGGTCGTGGTGCGATGACGTCATGAGGGGGCGTGTATGCCAGTTGTTTGCCTGGCCTACGCCTGACTTCCTGGATGCGGGTGTATCGCATTTCTACCTAGGCAAAACACGCTTTATATTAAGACCAGTCATACGTATGGTGGCGGAGTGCCTATATTACTCCGCAGAGTTAAAAAGGTTGCAAAAGCTTTGCAGGGAGTCCGTGGCGTGCAGGTCCCAGTCACCTGACTCACGCCTGACTTCCGGAGAACCCTCCTAACGCCTGGCTTCCTGGATTGCTATGGCAACCCGCAGAGATGAGTTCTAGATATGTGGCTGTCACGTGGCAGGGCGCCTACAATTGCGGGTGTGAAAGGCACATTCAGGGTAATTGAAAATGGATTTTAGGGGGCACACTCATAATAACTGAAACGCCACCCTAGGGCTGTTGTGCAAGGGGACGTAGCATTCATGTGTATACTCCAAGGGGTGTGTCTGATGGTCTATTTACATGTAACATTTAGTTGAGTGTGTATGGGGGGCACAACCAAGATTGTTAATAAGCCACTCTGGATCTGTTATTTATTAGGCCATGGCGTGCAGGAGTTTACTAAATTCTGCCTAGCCGATGTTATGATCGCGTGAAACATATTTGGGGAAGTAAAACTTCTTATTGGGCATGTCACGCAGGAAACAGAGCCTTACTACTAGCAAGGCACTGATCTCAGATTTACTCAGAAGCAATGCATGATTTCATTCATTTCGTTCAGGCCATACTCTGCCGTTCCCAGACGCAAGATAGTTTTTGCTTCGAACCTTGATAGCAAGGAGTCTGGGCATGCCCCTCTTATATGTTTCAGTACAGTCCATTTTAGGTCCAACGGACCATGGCCCTTTTCTTCGCAGTGTTGGACCATGGGGGCATTCTGTATTTTGCATTTTATTCTGGATCTGTGTTGTGTGATCCTTTTCTTCACTGCTTGTGTTGTTTTTCCTACATATACAAGCTGGCATGGGCATACCACACAATAGATGACGTTAGACGTATTGCAGTTCGTAAACTCCTCATGCACAATTGTCTTGCCCCTATATTCAAACTTTTCGCCTTCTATGGTACTTGTACATGATGTGCAGTTACCACATCGTTGATGACCTTTAATGGCGGGAAGGCCAAGCATTGTTTGGATTGAAGTAGCAGGTTTCGTACGTTTTGTGTTTGTTCGCACCAGCTTGTCTCTGAAGTTCTTATTTCTCTTAAGTGCGAAGATTGGTATTGTGGCAAATTCCTCTAGTCCTTTGACGGTGTTCCAATTTTTCTTAACTATTTTCTTTACTTCATTGGTAATGCCGGAAAAAGTTGAACACAGACCAATGGTGTGGCTTTCTCGAGGTCCTTTGGTGTCATTAACGTTTCTCTGGAGTGTACCAGGCCCGCTTTAAGGATCTCTTCAACAATTTCTTCGGATAGTTCCTTGTTAGTAATTTCTTGAGAAGTATTTGTGCATTTTCGAAATAATCTTCTCGTTTCCTACAGTTGCACCTGATTCTTAAAAACTGGCTGTACGGCAGATTTTCTTTAAGATTTCTCTGATGGAAACTGGAAAAGTGCAGTAGTGTGTTTCTGTCTGTGCTTTTGGTGTATAGGGTAGTATATATTAACCCCTCTTCGTGTTTCACCATAAAATCTAGGAAATTGATCTCCTTATTACTGTAGTTGATGGAGAACTGGATGTCTGGATTTCGCTGATTCAGCCATTTATGGAAGTCCTGTAAGGTTTCAGATGTTCCCCTCCATAGCATAACGACATCGTCTATATAGCGGCGCCATGTTTTTATATGGCCTTCAAACGGGTTCTGATCAAAAATCCATCTTGCTTCATACAGCGCCATAAACATCACTGCCATTTCAGGCGCAAAGGGACAGCCCATGGCTGTCCCTTTGGTTTGTAGGAACTGTTCCTCATTGAATTGGAAGAAGTTATAGTTCAGATACACCTCTGCCAGCTCTACTAAGTATTCAGGTGGTACATTATGTGGTCGTGGTCGTTTGTCCAGAAAAAATTGTATTGCTTCCAAACCTGCATCTTGTTGAATGTTAGTATATAAACTAACTATATCCAGGGTGACTAGATATTTGTGTTCCTGGTCGAAGGGTTCTCCCTCCAAAATCTTGATCGTGTGCATCGTGTCTCTCAGGAAACTAGTTATACCTTGGACTAATGGCTTCAGAAACGTGTCAATATATTTCACCGGTCTTTCTAAGATGGAGTTGACTCCCGAGTTATGGGTCTCCCCGGCGGGTTGTTGGCATCCTTATGAATTTTCGGAAGGGCATACATTATTGGCACTCTAGGATTTTCATTGTAAAGGTATTTGGCTTCCTTTTTAGAAAGCCATCCATGTTCTTCTCCTACCTTAATGAGTCTGTCCAGCTTGCGTAATACCACTCTGCTTAGATCTTCGTCTAACTTTCTATAATGTTCCTGGTTAGACAGTTGTCAATTAATTTTAGCTTCATACTGGGATCTTTCCATGATAACTATCGCCCCGCCCTTGTCGGCTGGCTTTATTATGATATCTTGGTTGTTCATCAACTTCTCCAATGCAACCTTTTCATTTTTCGTGATGTTCCAATTCGCCCCATAAGGAAGACACTCTCAATATACGGGTTATCGACCAGGTCCATTGTAAAATGGTGAATCCATAATATTTGACCACTGGTATGTTGTGAATTCTTTTTCCCTTTCTAGAACAGACAAACAGGTGAAAGTTTCCCCTTTTTAATATGTTTTTTTTTCAATATATCCACAGTGTCCTTCCACAAACGCATACTGCCCTGAGGAAGACCTTCCTTTAATTCCACCTACAGGTCCAGAAGGTCGAAACGCGTTGGCACAACAAAAGGGAGGTCAAGAGCTGGCACCCATAAGGAATTGGACCTTATAAGGCACCATAAACCAATGTATGGACAGTGATACTTGGTTCACAAAATAAGTTAGCCGTGTTCTGCCTCCAGTAGGACCTTTTCTCTAACATCGAGAACACATGAGGATACAAGGAAAATAGGTCCCAGAATGTAAATTAAGTTGGACACTTGCACTCACCACACACACAATGTATAGTTAATGTTTGTAAATTATAATGTAATGTTTTATCATTGTACCTACTCATTTCCGTCACTTTTGGTCTTGTGATATTTGTATAAGTCTTTAGTTTGCTTGTAAATCTTCTTGTCATTTTTTATATATTTGTATATATGTCACCACTTTCACTGAAAAAACTGAAAATAAGCTTTGAATGAAAAAAATTCTTGAAATTTATAAAAAAGAATTGAGACAACGTTTTTAGTTGAATACCTGGCTCATGTGTAGTAAATTGACGAACAGACGGGTGGTTGGTAAAAAAGAATAGGAAAACTTGGGAAACCTTAGTTTTATTGTGAATGAATTTTGAATCATGTTTGCACATTAATTGTACTTACAGAGGGAGAATGTTATAGCTCTTTTTGGACAAAATCACTGTGAATCTATGGTATAGGAGGTACTTTTTTCCAATAACATAATAATAGCACGTTGTTTTCATTCACAGGAACGCAAACTCCGAACATTACTCATAAAGCCCCAGTGGGCTCGCCCCTTCATACATTATTTACCTAAACAGAAAGAAACAGTTATTCAAACGGTGGAACGTCACACCTAATGAAACCGTACATAACACCTTGGTAGGTAAAAGTAAAATGTTGTAATGAAACGAGGATCCAGTTCCAAGGTAACTTAAGATGGTATTTATTCAAGTAGTAGGTTCAAGGTAAAAGGTACAAAGAGCCCCACCAGGAGCAGCCCATACTCCAACTGACAGCCTCACTCATCCAACATTCCACAGCATCATCATGCACCAACATTCCACACCACACTCACACTGGCTGAGCAGCAGGTACAACACTTCTCCCTTCCTCAGAGTAAACAAAAACACAATGCAATGATCCAAGGAAAAAGCACACAATAATGAAAATAACATGCACATGAATCTGAAAAGGTACCATTGCAAAGACCTGAAGATGGTTGAGGGCAAACCAGCTAAGATGAAAACAAGGGAACCGCAGTACAATGGGTTTACAGGTCAACATCGAAAATGCAGAAATGCATAGTAGAAAGTGATAAATAGCATGAATGACAACATAAGGCAATGCAATCATGAAAAATGAGAATGCCAACCCATGTACTTAAAGGGAAGAAAACACCAAACTGGACAAGGAAAATAGGTATTCAAACAGAAAGACAACACCTACACACATCCACTCCCTTTCCACACAAAACAGAAAAATCTTCCACCATACCACACAAAATGTAACAAACCAGCAAGCAACAACACTGCGCACAACCAACCAACCTCTAATGCTACAAACACAACAGCTGGCCAGGCCGAAAATGAACGTGAACACAAAGGGAAACAAACCACAGCGATGCAGGAGACAACACGCCAGAGCAAAACAAATACACAACCTGAGAAAAAAAATACACAACCTGAGACAAACCCCCAAGCTGGAAGGGAGGAGGGAAAGGGAGGACAGGAACACAGAAAATCCTCAGCAACAACGCCAAAGCTAAAGGTGAAGCGAAATTCACCTACCAACCACACAAAGGTGGTAGACACGAGTGACTCAAAAACAAGTCAACTCGAACACAACACCCACAAGGGTGACCAACCTATGTCAACCCACAACCACAAAAATAGTGGTAGGCTGGAGAGGCTCTGCAACGAAGAGCCTTCTCACACACACACCCCCAACAGTGAGAGATACACAGACTCCCACGACAACGACAAGGGGATCAACTCAAACACAGTGCCCACAAAGGTGACAAACCTATGTCAACCCACAACCACAAATAAACTTGTAGGCTAGAGAGGCTCAGAACGTGAGAGCCTTCTCGTACACACACCCCCAACAGTGAGATACACCAACTCTCACAACAACGACAAGGGGGTAACCCAGAGTGACTTCACACGTAAAAGTCAACTCACCAACACATATGATAACGCCGATTCTTATCTAATTATCTATAAGAACCTTCTGGTCACCAAGATCTTTTTACCTGTTGAATAGTGTAAAGGAGAGAATCTCATCTGATTATATAACAGCATTCATTTTGTCTGAAAGGACCACTGACTCCGAATTCAAGTTTAAGAATGTATTATCGCCAAAAATAACTGAACATGCAAGCACCTCAACACGAGGTTAAAGAAATAGATGGGCACTAATACAAATAATAACCTACGCAGGAGTCTCATCCGACTCAGAATAAAGAGGATAGATAGTTCTAGAAGGATCAACCAAGCTATGATTGCTCCAATTTCTACGTTGCTCTTCATTTATTTAAGCAAGCTTTAAATCAATTGCTGTCCCTACACTAACACTCAGTGACATCCCTACATAACGATTTTCCCAGGCAAGAGTGAATAAAAGGTGTCAGCTGTGAAGACTTCCTCAGAAGTTCAATCACATAATACCTAAGCTCAGCTCCTTCCTCAGGACACTCTTTGTCCTCCTCTCTGGTCTCCCCTACCTCTTCTCTGGCCTCCTCCCTCAGGGCACTATCCCTAATACAAAACCCTAATACAATTGTACACGCCTTGATCACGCCTCCTTGGCCAGGTCTTCTTCCTTGTACTTTTCCATCGAAACGGTTACTTCATCCTGGACGGTTGCGATGACCTTGAGTCCCAGGCACCTTCTCCGCTGAAAGTATCATCCCTAAATTCCATTGCACTCCCGTACCATGCCTCCCATCTTTCTAACTTTTGAAAACAAAGAGTTAGTCTTTTACTAACGAGACATGTGTCCTTGCACCTGCAACAAAAGATACGTTCAACAGAAACCTTCTACTGTGCTAATTAAATCTACCGTTTGTGCCCAGAGGGCCTTACCAAGAGAATCTTTTCTCTTCCTACAAAATAAGCTAACATAAGAATAAACCAGGCCTTCCCTAAGCATATATGTAGTCAGGCCTTTGCATATAATTTTTAAACACACACCTTACTTTTCCCTATAAGCATTTCCATTACAATTCATATGCGAAAATGAATTACATATGCAACTTTAATATGGTGCACGTTTAAACTACTACAATTGAATTACACACGAACTAATTTCTCTATGCATTATGTTCACACAATTCAATAAGCATTACATTACATAATTATCATAACACAATTATACTGCTGATTCACTTTATCTCAGTGAACTATTCATTCTTTACTAAACATGCATGGATATACAACTGAATATATACGAATATATGTCTGAATACATGCGGGTGCGGACTACCAGTGATTATGATGCAACCCTACAATTCACAAGAACATTTCGCTCTATCAGTTCCCCCTTTGATGACTCCTGTCATCACATTTCCATTCAACTCCCTTGGAGAAAGAACCGACCTAAACAGAACTCGTTGCCATTTTCCCTGATCTTAGTTTCTCCATGCTCTTGAGCCTCTGATATTGACTGTCCTGCAGTCTTGCCAATCTCATCTCATTTTCCCTCAAAGCTCTCTTGACTCGGCCTGCTCGATACCACTTGTAGGCCTTGATCGAAATCCACAGACAGACCACACAAACCACCACGATAAGGAGGGGTCTCAGAACATACCCAAGGAATCCTTTTCCCAGATTTGCAACCCAACTTCCCACTTGACCAAAACCCTTGCCAACCTTTTCCCAAGCCCCTCTTCGGTCAAATCCGCTATTTTTGTGTGGATTGTAGTGATGTTACTTATATATTTCTCCAGATCCTTGCTACGGTCTGGTATATAAGTGCAGCACTCTTGAACCTTCAACAATTTACAGACTCCGCCCTCTTTTGCCAACAAGACATCCAAAGCAAGGCGATTCTGCAAAACCATTGCCCTTATCGACAACATCTCTCCTTCCACCAGCACCAATGACTTTGCTGTATTCATTGAAAATTCATCCACCACAGTCGCTAACCTCCGGATTTTCACACCATTCAAGACTACTCCCAGACTGGGTATCATAGCTCCAAAGATATCCCCCACAACGACTCCTGCACTTGCAGCTCTTCTCGCTCTTGAATGCTCCCCACTTTCTAGAAGTTCCAAATCCTCTGTATGGTAAATCTTTGGAAATATTATTGCCAAATAACATGTTCCATACCAATTTGCAGGCAACCTCACATAAGCATTCTTCCCACACACATAATACACCGTTGGTATCACTTGTACAGGACCTTGGAGAAAATCTTTTGCCACATCTGCCATGGTGAACACGTGATCACAAGTGCTCTGTCCCACTGCAACCTTTTCGTAGTAAGTCTGATAACGCCTTATACACAGCTTACCCCTCTGCTCTTTGTCTAACGCTATAGGACCATAGCTTCCCTTTGTCTTATGCAACTTTTCTTCATCTGTCCAATCAAGCCTGTGATGCCCCATGTCTCGTGACTGGGTCAGCTTTCTATACCTGTCCTCTACCTGATCTACAAACTTTTTCTCTACATCTGACAACGAGCAGGTCAGATTGTGTCTGTGAGCGAATGCTGTATCCAATTCCAAACTCGGTATGAAGAACTTCCTGAGTCTATCCTCAGTCTTATAATAGTCATACTTATTCAAATGCTTGTAAGCTGGGACTTCAGGAAGCACTGCGTCGAAATTGGAAAAGAAATACTCAAACTGATCTCTCTCATAAAATAAACTAAGCAAAAGACTACATGAAATTCCATAAGTCAGTGGAAGATGGTGGTACCTAATACCCTCGTCCACTGAAGCAGGCAACTGCATACACACATAACAATCCTTCGCATCCATCACATCAACATACTCATATAGCAGCTTAGCATATGCGTTAAGCTTAAAATCACTCCTAGATAAATCTATATGTAACCTACGACTTTCTTCTAATAGCAAAGCTCTGTCAGCTCCCATGTTTACCCCCTTTTGGCTAGGTGTAGTAGGTGTAGGTGTCCCTGGCACCCCCTTCACTTCTAGCTCATGCGAACCAATATATGAGACTATAATTACTATGATTATAGAGACTATCACACTACTTATAAGTACGCCTACAATCCACTTAGATCTACGATTGGGATCTCCCGGCTCCATGGTTTCGAAAGTTCTCAAAAGTCTTGGTTATAGCAATGAACCCTGAAAAAGTCTCTGTGTCCTTTACTCGTGACTTGCTTAACCAGCTCGAGCAACCATGAAATCTCCGGATTTTCCCTTTTCGATCACAATCTTATTTACACAGTCCAGAAAAACACTTCCCTAGTTTTCGTTCCTCTTCTGTGGAAAGTCCCTAAGTTTATTCTTCTTCCACTCGGACCTAGGTTATCTTCTTCTTTTAGACTTTTATTTACAGATTATAGTTGATCCACAATAAGATCCTCATTGAGCAGTTCCAGAACGTGATACAAAAGTTCAAGACGCAAGATTACCATTTCATGTGAAGACGGCTCAAACCCAAAAGACGGAAATTCGAGTCGATGCAGAACCAAGTTTCGAACTTCACTCAGAAGCGGGGATTCGGAACTGTGAGGGTCAGTGTTCCTTCTACTTCGAGCCCCGGTAACTGCAGCACCACCTTCACCACCACATTCAGGCTCCGACGGACCACCAGCACTGACCTCAGCCTTCCCGTGCTCACCACCCCCTGCATCAAACACTGTGTAAGTCCACTCAGGGGTAGAGTATCTGTGACAAGGTACTCTGGTTCTTTTCGACCTTCGCCGACTATCTTGAGCCTGGTCTTCGTCACGTGCCTCTGTTTCGGACGCTTCAGACACTGGGGCAAGGTCTCTTTCAGGTGCCAACTTCAGGTTCCGTCGCCTCTGTCTTTCAGGCCAACTTTCTGCACTTCTGTTCGTTCGTCTGCCTTCCCCTGCTATACCCAGTGCACTACTTCCTCTTTCTGCTGAATCTGACTCTTCTCCGCCCACTGCACCGTTTCTGTCTTCGGTATCTGAGTCAGGGTTCGAACTGTGGAAACCCCCTTCAGTTTGCTCTAGTGCACCACCAGCTGTGTCAGCGACCCTTACAGCTTGACTTGTCCTCTCATGTGGCCCTGCCACATCAGCTGGATTTTCATTTACGAGAGGAGCTGTTTCTTCGAAGGGTGCTGAAACTCTGCGGGTATGGGAGGCATGCACCCAGTTCGGCAATCCTCCACACTTTACTGCTGTGTTCGTGATGAGTATCACCTGATACGGGCCACGCCAACGGGCATCCAAGCAACTCTTCCTCACGTGCTTCCGGACAAGCACCCAATCTCCGGGGCATAGGTCGTGGCACAGATCACTCGAGGCTGGGACCACTGCAGCCTGCACCTGCTGGGATACAGAATGGACCACATCAGAGAGTCCTTTACAATAATCGAGAATCAAGTCATCAGTGATGCTTATCAAAGCTGTAGCTGGTACTGCCGGCAACCTCATTGCCCTTCCCATTAGTATCTCGTGGGGGGACAACCCGGTTTTCCTGTCTGGGACACTTCGCATGCTCATTAACACAAGCGGCAAAGCGTTGGGCCATTTCAGGGATGTCGAAGAACACATTTTTGCCATCCGGGCCTTCAAAGTTCCATTAACTTGTTCCACCATCCCAGAAGCCTCTGGTCTGTAACTACAGTGGAGTCTCTGGTCAATTTTCAATGCAGCACAAAGTAACTTCAATGATTTCACTGTGGAAGTGCCTTCCTCTATCCGATTCCAAAGAGGTTGGGATCCCGAACCTAGGGATGAGCTCCCTCAACAATAACTTAGCCACTGTGAGAGTGTCACACCTGCGGGTTGGGTAAGCCTCCACCCACCGTGAGAATACACATACCAACACTAAAATGTACCTCAACCCATTACACTTAGGCATTTCCACGAAGTCTAGCTGTATCCTGTTGAAAGGCCCACCTGACCTCCCAATGTGACTCAATGTAACTACAGTTTTCTTTCCAGCGTTCATCTGCTGACACGTAACACACCTTTGACACACTGTTTCAGCCATTGCCCGAAATCGTGGGTTGTACCACGTCTGTCTAAACACCCTCATCATTGCGTCTCTACCAAGATGTGCCTGTCCATGTATCAGCCTTGCCATCGGACTCAACAATTCTTCTGGTAATACGGCTCTCCCATCGCTGGATACCCACACATCCACATCTCCTCTCTCACAACCAGATTTGATCCATCCCTCTCTCTCCTGGTCTGAGACTTCGTCCTGCAATCGCTTAAGCTCTTCCCAAGTGTCTGCCATGGCCAACATTATGCTGAGCTCGGTTCTCTCTTGGCTCTCCCCTGCGTATCTATCTGTGAATATGCATCCTTGTTCTGCACAGAAACGGGCGACCTCGTCCGCGTAATTATTACCCAATGACACAAAGTCCTCCCCTTTCCCATGGGCGGAACACTTTACAACAGCAATTTCCTTCGGATGCTGTAATGCATCCAACAGTTGTCTTACATATTCTCCATTCCGAATGGGTGAGCCAGATGATGTCAAAAATCCCCTCTGAGACCATAACTGCCCGAAGTCGTGCACCACACCAAACCCATATTGGCTGTCAGTGTAAATCGTGATTCGAATTCGATCAGCGGCCAAACAGGCACGGGTCAAGGCAATGATCTCAGCTACCTGCGCGGAGCGTACTCCTTCTAGGCAAGCAGCCTCGACCACTCCCGAAATGGTACACACAGCAAACGCTGCTCTCAATTGCCCCACACTGTCTCTTAAGCATGAACCATCGACAAAGAAAATTTCATCTGGTTCAGCCAACGGTTCATCGACAATGTCAGGTCTCGGTTTGGTGCAAAGTTCGGTCACATCGAGACAATCATGGTCCGCACAATCTTCATCATCCGTGTTCGGTGTAGGCATCAATGTCGCAGAGTTCAAGACAGAGCACCTTTTCAGAGTCACATTCTCTGCGGCAAGTATGACTTGCTCGTACCTCATTAACCTATTGTTCGTTAGGTGCTGAGTCTTGGTCCTGGTCATCAATAACTCAACCGAGTGTGGCACATGTACAGTCAGTGGATGTCCCATTACAATGCTTTCACATCTTTCAATGCTGACACCTGTTGCAGCAACGGATCATAGACATCCGGGCAACGCAGAAGCTACTGGATCTAGAGTAGCTGAGAAATAGGCAACTGGTCTACGGACACCTCCATGGTTCTGAGCTAAGACGGCTAATGCACATCCTTCCCTCTCATAACAGAACAACGAAAAGGCCTTGTTGTAATCAGGCATTCCCAGTGCCGGAGCACTGCACAATTCCTCTCTCAGTTTCAGGAATGACATCAAGCACTCCTCGTCCCATGGTACCGGATCACTCACATCCTTGTGCGTAAGCCTCTGCAAAGGCTTTGCTCTCAAGGAGAAACTAGGAATCCACTGTCGACAGTAGCCGTCCATTCCCAGGAACATCCTAACTTCCCTCTGTGTGGTGGGTACTGCCATACTCATTATTGCCTCAATTCGGTCTGGTGACACCTTCCTCTTGCCTTTTTCCAATCTGTGTCCCAAGTACTGTACCTCATTCAAACAGTACTGCAGCTTGTTCGGGGACACCTTATGTCCATTCTCTGCTAAGTGGTTCAACAGGGCTACAGTGTCAATTCTGCAAGCATCTTCTGTTTCTGAGTCAATGAGTAAATCGTCTATGTATTGCACGAGAACTGAGTTCTGCGGCAACACAAGGCTCTCAAGATTCTTCTTCAGGATCTGGTTAAAGATCGATGGACTTTCTGTATACCCTTGAGGGATACGACACCATGTTAACACGCGATTTTCCAGCCTGAACGCAAAAAGAAATTGGCTTTCCTCATGGAGCGGTATCGAAAAGAAGGCTTGACACAAGTTGATGACCGTAAACCACTCGGCTTCGCATGGGATCTGGAACAGTATTACTGAAGGATTCGGTACCACTGGACAGCAAGGGACAACTATCGTGTTGACCTTTCGCAGGTCTTGCACGATCCTGTATTTCCCGCTCGGTTTCTGTAGTCCCATAATGGGTGAATTACAGGGGCTACCTCTGATCTCTTTCAGAATGCCTTTCTCAATGAAAGTCTCGATCATAGGTTTTATCCCTGCAATCGTTTCTGGCGACAGGTTGTATTGAGTTGTCCTGGGGAAATCAACATTCTGTTTCACCTCAATCCGCACTGGTTCAACCCCTCTGATTAGACCTATTTCATCGCCTGCGAAATCCCACACCACAGATGACACAGCGTCTCTCAAATCAGGTGGAAGTTCATCCACAGTCACCATTGGGTACAGATCTATACATAGATGCTGATTGGTAACCTTAAAGTCAGCATCGTCGTCTCTCGTCTGGACCTCCACTCCCTGAGGCGTACAATAAATCGTGCAGTTCAACTTGCACAACAGGTCTCTCCCTAAAAGGCAAACTGGACTCGTATCACACACTACAAACTGATGTCTAGTTTGGAAGGAACCTATCTTTACTAGGATCGGTTCTGTCAATGGGCTGCTTATTCTTTTGTTCGCTACTCCAACAACCTGGATTGATTGTCCCGAGAGGGGTAGGTTAGGGACTACTGCTGATCTTACAGTAGACCGGGTAGCACCAGTATCAACCAAAAGTGTGGCAGGATGACCCTCAATATCTGCCTCCACAAAAGGTCCTCTCTGGTCTACCTCCAAGACCGCTCCAAGCGTGCAATCTTCCTCCCCCCTCAGGCACCGTCAGGATAAAGGGTCTGTGCTACTCTCGTCATAGTCTTCGAACAGGGGCATCTGTTGATACGTTCGTATTCCTTGTGTAATCCTTGGAGCCTGGGGAACCTGGGCGTGAGAGCTGTATATCCCCCTTTCATCGTCCTAGGCCTCGTCACTGTGTTAACTACCTCTTGCGCGGGTGCCTGAGCCCCTCTTCCTCTTCCTGCAACTGATTAACTGGGTTCAAAGGACACTCGCGTTTCCAATGTCCGACCTGGCGACAAAGATGACACGCAGTGGTCTTCTTCAGTGTGGCCACGTCCACTCCCGTCTTGGGGTCTATTGGTTTTCCCTTTCCCTGTCCTTGCCCATTCTGGTTCCCCTGGAAATTTCCTTGTTTTCTTCCTAAGGTCCCTCCATTAGACTGACCCTGTGCTGTCTGCATCTGGACAAGCATCAATTTGTCTTTTAGCTTCCGATGTTTCGATTCCACCTCATCACTACAGTATCTCGCATACCTCAAAATTTCATCTACCGGCTTGTTCTGCCAGCAGATCAAATGGTGCTGTATCATGAGACTGACTTCCATTCTCAGACCCAGTACAAACTTTGAGACAAACTGTCCCATATCCTTGGGGTCTAACGTATCTAATCCACTATATTGTTTAAAAGCTTGCAGCAGTCTTTCGTAATATTCATGCACCGTTTCTTTGGGTTCCTGTACAGTCCGATCTATCTTAACCCAATCTATATCTTGAGGTGAAATCTTCAGTTTTAGCCATGTAATCACCTGCTCATACTTTTTCATTACTAGGGGTGATGGACCATTTGTAACAGCCTCCCTTTCAGGTTCCGAAGTCGGCCACTCGACAGCGACTTTACAAGCTGTCCACAAATCTCCCGGTACCACTATGTCAAACAAGGTGTTCAAATCAATCCATAGTACTTTTGAAATTTTAACAAACCGCTCAACCTGCTTGTACCACTCTACTGGTTTCTCCCTCAGCCGAGGAAAATCATTTGTAAATGCAGCCAAATCACCTCTATTCCACGGCACATGCACATACCCTCCATTCTGTACTTCCCGCAAAGGAAAGTTTCTGACACCCTTCGCCCCCCCCCCCTGGAGGCGGCGTTTCCCCCTCAGCTTTCTTTGCTAGTTTCTTCTTGGACCACCTTTCTTCCCATTTGTCCAACAAAATCCATATTCTCATTCCTACAATCAGGTCTCTGGTGTGTGTCCTTAATCCTGTGATTCTTTTCTCCTCCAGCTCCTGGTCACTGTATTGTAATCTATGCGGTCCTTGCAACGTTTTAGTTTTGTTCAGGTCTACCTCATATCTTTTGGCCAACGCCGTTAATTTTTCATGTGCTATTCTAGCTTTTCGAGTCACATCTTTTGCTACGAACAGCAGCTCATCTGATCCATAAATTTCTATCCTTTCCAGAGGCAGACCCCCGCTAATCATCTCGTCTACCTCTGCTTTCAACCTTACTACGTCTAGCAACCTTGCCTGTACTGCACTCCTCAGTACTTCTCGACAAGTTGAACCGTCCCGCTCATCACAGTCACTATTCTGTCCTTGTGACCTATTCCCTTCCATCATATTCCTGGAACTTGGTCTATCTTCCGAGATGTTTTGTGCCCTGTCTCCTGGCATCCTATCACTTTGGTTTGTTACTGTTGGTGTCCACATCCTCAAAGCTGACTTGGATTCGTGCAAAGACCTCGGTCTGACTGGTCTCTCATCCTCCTGTCTAAAGGAAGAGTCTGCAGTAGCCGGTAACGGCGTACTTGTCTCCAATGGTCTTGGGAAATGAACCACTCGTACTCCGAACCCATTCCCACTCTCTCTCTGGTTATTTCTTCCCTTCCCATCTGTACGGAGCTCCCTTCTCTCACTCTGTCTGGGTCATATACCGGTACTATGGGGCCAATGGTAACCGGTACTGTCAAGGAGTCCGGTAACCTTGTGTTCCCTACAGGAGGCTGTGTTATCATAGACGTCGTTGCCCCTTCCGTTCCTGTGGAAATCCTTCCCACTACTCTCATGCTAGTCTGATTCTGGCTCTCATCAATTGTTACTGCTGGAGTCGGCTTTCCCTCTTCTGAGTCTGGATTAAATGGTGGTGGCCTTTCTGCCAACAACCTATCTAACAGGCTGTCGTCTGTATCACTGTCATCCTCATCGATTCTTGTAATCCTTCCATTTTGTATTAGCAGTGGGTATAACTTATCTCCCTCAATCGTTTCCACTCTCCACCTTTTCTCCAGTGCATCCCACCTTGCATCTTGAAATGCCCTGACCGATTTCTTCACCCTTTCCTGGCTCTTGTCTTTCCTCCTATCGTACGCTGCTCTAATCCACGCATGTAGCGCCTCAAACTGTGTTGGTCTAGGTAGTGGTCGTAAAGAAGCCATTATACTTTTTAGCTGGTACAACACCTCTAACCTGAAAGTACCATAGCGTGGGAAAGTCAATTCTCCTTCTCCTTCTGTCATTTTATGCCAATTTTCAAGCCAAATTATAGTATGCAATCCTACATTCTTTGCCATATAATGTGCTGGTGTATCCTCGGGAGGAGCTTCCTCTCCTTCCCGAGTAACCACATGCCTATCACCTCTACACAGTTCCCGTAAAACTTTAAAACATTTCATGATGAATCAACTTTTTATTTGCACTCAAAATGTCAGCTTTTACTTCCTGATTTCAATCCACCAATGCCAGCGCGGCTCACACCAACCGGCCTATCGCAGCGCGGCACTTGTCTGACGTCACTTTTCCTCCGCTCGCAGCAGTTCCCCTCCTTCCTAATTCACTCGTTCTCGCTCGCACCTGTCCCAATCATACTCTGAAATAATGTCCGTCCTACCGAACAATTACCTCTCTGACCGTCAGTCTTCCCAATGACCGATCAGCCTCTTGAGCTTGTTGACCTCAATCTGGCAACCGTCTGTCCGCGAAACGACCGGACAATCGCCTCTAACACACTCGATAGGATTCAATCACTCGATGTTCTGCACACAATAACCTACGACCTGCGTTGGTTATTCACACACTCACACATGTGTTCCCTATCTCCAGTGGGTCTGTCAATGACGTCTCGTGACCCCCACAACCTCTGGTCAACGCTCTCAACTCTGGGTGTGTTCTACACCACAATAAATCTCCCGGTCCCGCGCGCGCTCACGGTCCGGTTCTCAATCACACAACTCTCGTTCTAACTCCGCAAGACATCACACAACAATAAAACACCGCAATCTACCAAACACCACTCTTTTCATACTCACTCTACCACGAACTGCTACTTCCGCTGCACCGTCACTCTCCGTCAGTTTTCAACGACCTCCGACCTCCGACATCTTTCTCCCGCGGTCCTCTGGATCTGCGTCACTCGGGCTCTATGGGGCAACTTAGTCTCCTATCTTGCTCTAGATCTCCCCTTACCATCAAAGGTAACCATCCTCTGCTACCAACTGATAACGCCGATTCTTATCTAATTATCTATAAGAACCTTCTGGTCGCCAAGATCTTTTTACCTGTTGAATAGTGTAAAGGAGAGAATCTCATCTGATTATATAACAGCATTCATTTTGTCTGAAAGGACCACTGACTCCGAATTCAAGTTTAAGAATTTATTATCGCCAAAAATAACTGAACATGCAAGCACCTCAACACGAGGTTAAAGAAATAGATGGGCACTAATACAAATAATAACCTACGCAGGAGTCTCATCCGACTCAGAATAAAGAGGATAGATAGTTCTAGAAGGATCAACCAAGCTATGATTGCTCCAATTTCTACGTTGCTCTTCATTTATTTAAGCAAGCTTTAAATCAATTGCTGTCCCTACACTAACACTCAGTGACATCCCTACATAACGATTTTCCCAGGCAAGAGTGAATAAAAGGTGTCAGCTGTGAAGACTTCCTCAGAAGTGCAATCACATAATACCTAAGCTCAGCTCCTTCCTCAGGACACTCTTTGTCCTCCTCTCTGGTCTCCCCTACCCAGTGGCGTAGCTAGGCACTCTGCCGCCCGTGGCGGTCCCTGCCTTTTGCCGCCGCCGCCGAGCGCCTAAGAGGGGGGGGTGCTGGCGATAAATTTACCTGCCGCCCTGAAATCTTGTGCCGCCCGGGGCGTACCGCCCCCTCCGCCCCCCCCTTGCTACGCCAGTGCCCCTACCTCTTCTCTGGCCTCCTCCCTCAGGGCATTATCCCTAATACAAAACCCTAATACAATTGTACACGCCTTGATCACGCCTCCTTGGCCAGGTCTTCTTCCTTGTACTTTTCCATCGAAACGGTTACTTCATCCTGGACGGTTGCGATGACCTTGAGTCCCAGGCACCTTCTCCGCTGAAAGTATCATCCCTAAATTCCATTGCACTCCCGTACCATGCCTCCCATCTTTCTAACTTTTGAAAACAAAGAGTTAGTCTTTTACTAACGAGACATGTGTCCTTGCACCTGCAACAAAAGATACGTTCAACAGAAACCTTCTACTGTGCTAATTAAATCTACCGTTTGTGCCCAGAGGGCCTTACCAAGAGAATCTTTTCTCTTCCTACAAAATAAGCTAACATAAGAATAAACCAGGCCTTCCCTAAGCATATATGTAGTCAGGCCTTTGCATATAATTTTTAAACACACACCTTACTTTTCCCTATAAGCATTTCCATTACAATTCATATGCGAAAATGAATTACATATGCAACTTTAATATGGTGCACGTTTAAACTACTACAATTGAATTATACACGAACTAATTTCTCTATGCATTATGTTCACACAATTCAATAAGCATTACATTACATAATTATCATAACACAATTATACTGCTTATTCACTTTATCTCAGTGAACTATTCATTCTTTACTAAACATGCATGGATATACAACTGAATATATACGAATATATGTCTGAATACATGCGGGTGCGGACTACCAGTGATTATGATGCACCCCTACAATTCACAAGAACATTTCGCTCTATCACATACTCAGGTGGTAACACAGAGTGACCTAACCCCAAAAGTCAACTCACACACACCACCAAAAGGGTGACCTACCCACGACCAAAAAAGTGGGAGACCAAAGAGGCTTAACCCCTAACAACCTTCTCACACGCACACCCCCAAAAGAGAGGGATCAAGCAACTCCCACAACCATGTCAAAGTGGTAACCCAGGGTGACAGAACAAGAACGATGACAACATAAATGCCATACCAACAGTAGATGATACCTCTCACACCCACCAACAAGAGCAACACTGAGAGGCTTCACGCCTAAAAGACAGCCTACTCACACTACTAGTTAAACTGAATTAACGATTTGATAGTGAATGACACCCTTCCAAGAAGTTAACACCAATTTCAGAAGTGTCCAGAAGTTTACATTATTCAAAATGAAACATTTCCCCCAAGAGTTAAATGTATAGACACAAACCAAGAACTAAAAATGAAGAACAAAACAACAACATCGAAGCCTCTTTAGCCAAAAGACAGCGTAGGCAGAATTCCAAAAGAGTTACACAAAATTAGCAGAAAAACACTGGGATGCTTGCAACCTGAACGCAGACGTAGACGAAGTCCCGGAAAAACGGAGCAAAGTACTTCCACAAGACAAGGGGGAACCCGACAGGCATCAGGAACCGCAGAAATGAAACAAACTCAGCAAAAGTCGAAGAAAATGACGGCACTCAGAAAGACGTAGAGCCGGGTGGCTCCAGGCACATCCATGCAGCACAGCGTGAAAGCTGCAGGACACTGCGCAAGCTGAAGGCAGGGCTGGTGCTAGCACCAACGAACAAAAAGAGGCCGCTGCGGGTAAGTGGCGGTTGCCAACGAATTTAAAAGTTTGAAAAGCAGGCACAACAGTCGAGGGTTTCGCTAGATTAGCGAGGAGTAAAAACATTTGCCGGAGTAGCACTAACCACTGCATCACTTTGCACCACAAAGACGGTCCAGGGAAAACTAGTGGGCGGGTTCTCCTCGCAGCACCTCCAAAGTCGCTCTTCTCGACATGTACACCTGGAAGGCCTCTTCCAAGATGCAGACACTGGGGACTCCTCTTACTCGTTGCTCTCCTTGACACAGATTCTGACACGAAGACCGGGTCTGGAGGCTCCTCTTACTTGTTGCAGATTCGAACACGGACTCTGGGGACACTTCCCAATCACACTTCCAAACATGGGCTCTAGGGACACAAGAGCCCTGACACACCGTTACTCCTCCTCTTGACAGGGACAAAGGAAGCTCCTCAGCCCAAAAACACGGACAGCGGGGCTTCTCCCACACGTCGGTCTGTTGAACACGGACTCTGGGGACCTGTCGCCCTTCACGACACGGACACCTCTTCAAGTTGCACCTCCCCAGACGTTCTTCCCCACACAGACAGAGGGGAACTCCTCTTCCTCAACGCCGTTCGTGACACAGACTAGAGGGAGACTTCTTACAGTAGCTCCTCAGGGGAACTCCACTTTCCCACGGTTGCAGCAGACTGGTAGATGGAAAGCTTAGCAGCAACTGGCACGCCCAGGTTGGGGCCGACCGGTCTTGTGGTCACTGGTGGGGCTCAGGGCTGCCATTCTGCTGTTAAACTCGTTGCGCTTAGTTTCAAGAGGGGGTACTTTGTTAAGGAGTTACTTCAAGCTTCAAATTCCATTCCAGGTTAAGTTCCACTTAGTCTCAGCTTCCATCAAGTTCACACACGCAGGTTCTTTTAAAAATTGTCGCCAAAATGTTGTAATGAAACGAGTATCCGGTTCCAGGGTAACTTAAGATGGTATTTATTCAAGTAGTAGGTTCAAGGTAAAAGGTACAAAGAGCCCCACCAGGAGCAGCCTTCCTGCTGCTCAGCCCATACTCCAACTGACATCCTCACTCATCCAACATTCCGCAGCATCATCACGCACCAACATTCCACACCACACTCACTCTGGCTGAGCAGCAGGAACAACATAAAACTCCTTCCAAATGAGTGTATTCTTGTAACTCTTAAAATTATGTTGAGATTTGGCTATTAAGTTTTTTTCTTAACAGACTAGCGTTTATGGCTCGCCCCGTATCCAGACAGTTTGTAATACACTCAAATATGCAGCACTCAAACAGTAAAAAAATGCAAACACAACACAGATACCACTTGGGAGGGCAAGACTCACAGATGGCAGAGTCCAAGTGCTGGGTTCATGGTTGTTCGCAGCCTGTTCTGTCCCTAAGATTTCTGATCAGGAGGCCAGCCAACCAGCCCTTGGAGCCACTCTGGGGTTCTGGGTTTAGAGATGAAGGTTCAATCCTTATCACACAAGCAAGACGGCAGCAGGTCAACACAACAGGGCAGCAGTCTAGCAAGGTGGCAGTCCTTTCAGCAGCACATCAGTCCTTCTTCCTGACAGCGTCCACAAGTCCAGAAGTGTACTGAAGAGTTGGGTCTACAGGTCCAATATATATACCTGGTGCCCACTTTCAAATGGAGGAAGCTTCCAGAGGTACTAGAGGCCACCTCTGTCTTGGGCTTTTCTTTCAATCTGACTCCAGGTGTAACCCATCTCCTTGCAGTCAGCCTTGAGGCCTCAGCACCATGTGTTTCTTGGCCTTCCTCTTTTCCTTTTCCCTTGAGGGTTTAAGGTCAGGGCTTGCCTGGTGGTGTTTTATACGGGTTTGCGGATAGTGTGACCTATCCAGCCCCAGGGTCTTTTCATGATTTCTTCATGAGTAGGGGGTTGGAAAGTCTGCTGCAAAAGGTTGTTGTTGCTGATGGTATTTGGCCAGCAGATTTGGAGGATTTTCCTCAGGCAAGTGTTGATGAAGCTCTGGACTTTGTTGATGGTGATCACTGTTGTCCTCCAAGCTTCTGTACTGAAGGACCGACTTTACACTGGTGTTAAAAAGGATAATCTCGGTTTGCAACATTAGGTCCTTAGAGCTCCGGATCTTCTTTAGATGACTGAAGGCAACCTTCACTTTGCCGATTCTTGCCTTGACGTTGGTGTCTGAGCTGCCCTGCTTGTCATAGACAACAGTGGATCACCTGCAAGGGTGTCTGCAGTTGTGCTAGCAATGTTAGCCTTCAGGATCTTGTTATTTCCCGTGAATGTTGAGGCCAAGTTGTGCTGATTTGGCAGCCACCTTGTCAGACTTTTCTTGCATCTGCAGATGGGTATGGGAGAGTAGGGCCAGGTTGTCTGCAAAGTCCAAGTCGCCTGACTGAGTCCAAGGTGTCCACTGGATCCCATTTCATCTCCTTGCTGTGGATGTCTTCATGATTCAGTCTGTGGCCAGTAGGAAGAGAAAAATCAAAAGCAAACAACTCTGGTGGACTCCGGTCCTCACTTGGAAGGCTTCCGTGAGTTGTCCTACATGGAATATCTTGCAGGTCATTCCCTCATAAGAGTTCCTGATGATTCTTACGAGTTTATTCGGCACACCGTAGCAGAGAAGGAGTTTCAAAAGTGTCTCTCTGTCCCACTGTTGAATGCCTTCTCATAGTCGATGAAGATGACATAGAGGGGGGAGTTCCATTCCATCGACTGCTCAATGATGATGCACAGTGTTGCAGCCTGATCTGTACATGATCTATTTATGCGGAAATTCAGCTTTTTGATCTCGCAACTGAATGTTGGCTTGTTCCTTCATTTTGTTCAGGATGACTCTGCTGAACACTTTGCCTGGGGATGATAGAAAAATTATCCCTCTGTAGTTTGCTCAGTTACTCAGGTCACCTTTCTTGGGGATCTTGATGAGATATCCCTCCTTCAAGTCTGACTCCACCTTTTCCTCCTTCCAAACATGAGGTAGAGCATGTCTACTGACGTTTCAAAGCCTGCCTTCAGTGCCTCTGCAGGAATGTTGTCGGGTCCTGCTGCCTTCCCTTTTCTCAGATGTTTGATGGCTAGCCGTATTTCTTCCTTGGTTGGTCTGCTGCAGTCGATTGGCAAGTCCTTCTCAGCTGGCTGTATGTCTGGTGGAGACTGAGGCACGAGCTGGTTCAGCAGTTCTTCAAAGTGCTCCACCCATCTTCATTGTTGGCCTTCGTTACCCATAACTGTCTGCCCAGCTCTGTCTTTAACAGGTGTTTCTGGCTTGCTGTATCTGCCAGAGAGTTTCCTTGTTATGCTGTAGAGTTCTTTCAAGTTTTCATGGCTTGCTGCTTCCTGGGCTTCTGTGGCAAGAGCATCAATGAATCTTCACTTGTCTGCTCTTAAGCTTCTTTTTGTTTCCTTGTTGGTTTTGGTGTATTTGCCTTTAGCTTTTGCTTTTTCTGCTCTTGTTCAGCTGGTATTGACTGCAGCTTTCTTTTTCTTTCTCTATTGGATATTGCAGAGTCTCAGTGGAGATCCATTCTTTAGGCTGGTGTTTCTTGGGACCCAGTAACTCCTGGCAGGTTGATGTCACTGAGTCTTTGATCTTCTCCCACTAACTGGGTCTCTGTTACCCTCTAGTTCTTGCAGGACTTGAAACTTGATACTGAGGGTTACTGAGTATTCACTCAGTTTCTGTGCATCTTTGAGGAGGGTATTGTTATATCGCTGGCATTGGTTCGTCAGTTCCATACATGCTTTCTTCAGCTTTATCTTTAGCCTTGCTACTACAAGGTGATGGTCCGATGCCATGTCCACTCCTCTCATCACTTTCACATTCTGCAGGGACCTCCAGATCCTCTTGGCAATGCAGATATGGTTGATCTAATTCTCTATTGAATTGTCTGGTGATACCCACATTGCCGTGTGAATTATTTTGTGTGGGAATACACCACCACCTATCAGCAGACTGTTCAGGGCACAGAGATCTGCAAGCCTTTTACCATTCTTGTTAATGTCAGCAAGGCCATGGTTGCCCATGACTTCTTCGCACCCAGTGTTGTCGCTTCCAATTTGGCATTGAGGTCCCCATCAGTATGGGGATGTCTCCCTCAAGGCATTAGGAGTGGAGTCTGTTGTAAACTTGTTTTTTCTCATCTTCTTTGCTGTCATTTGTAGGTGCATAGCACTAGATCACATTTGTGTTGATCCTCTTTTTCTTTGTGCGGAAGGTCACTTTGATGATTCTGGGACCGTGTGCTACTTATCCAATCAGAGCTCAGTTGTCTGTTGGCATTAACATCAGTGGTACTCCCTGAGTATGTGGGGCGTTCTCTTCCTCCTTTCCAGAATACAGCAGCATTCCTCCTGGAGTCAGTCTTTTCTGTCCGAACTGTGTCCATCTGGTCTCGCTGATGCCAAGCAGGGCAAGGTTGCATTTTTTCATCTCCACTGCCACTTGGGCAGTCTTGGCTGTCTTGCACATGGTCCTCACGTTCCATATCCCAAAGGTGATGGTCCTGGTCGAAAGAAGGTGGATCGGCTTTATGGCTTTCACGTATCTCTGGCTTTCACCAAAAGGCATCATAGCTCTCAGTGGAGAAGATTCCCCCCTACACAAAGCTGGGTTGCCTTTTGGTTGACATTTCTGAAGCCAGGATTTTTTACATGGTGGGGTGGCTTGCCCCATGCATAACCCTCCTCCTTTAGTAGTTAGGCTTGGGACCAGCCACGGCAGAGTTAGGGGTAAGATTAGTTCTGCTGAAAAGTTACCTTCTCAGTTCAGCACAACGAGTCCTGTTTGTGGTGGAGGGGGCTGAAAGAAGCAGGGAAGCATCGCAGGCAGTCATTGATGTAGCGCAAGGAGTGGCCTGGCGTTGCAGACAGGCGTCACTGCAGTGCAAAGATCCTGTTGACGTTGTGAACAGTAGGACCAATGCTTTGCGATGGCGCTCCTAACAAGCGGTTGATGCTGTAGCACGAAGGGTCGGGCTGGCGGACTTTCGTGTTAGCAGGCTAAGCGAGTGACAAGATTTCAGTGCCAACGGGCCCGTTTGCAGTCGTGAAGAGCCCCAAAACTTCAATTCAGTCTCTCTGAAGCCCCAACAAGGGTTCAGGACCTGCGGGGTACCACTTGGGGGTCATGGGCTGGCTCCAACTTGATCTGGGTGCTGGGTACGGTGATTGACAGCCTGTTATGTCACTGTGGCTCTGAACAGGAGGCCAGTAGACTAGCCCTTGGAATCACTCTGGGAGTTCTGGGTTCAAGTGCAGGTGCAGGTCCAAATCAAGCAAGGCAGCAGTCCAGTGCCAGTCCTTTCATCAGCACAGCAGTCCTTCTTCCTGGCAGAGTCTCCACAGGTCCAGAAGTGTATTGAAGAGTTGATTTCCTGCCTCCCCTGCCCTGGATCCAGACTAAATACAGGCGGTATGCAGCCCTTTGTGTGGAGGCAAAACACAGCCTAGCAAGGTGTAAGCAGGGCTGTGCCAAGCTCTGCCATCCTATCCTGTCAGTGATGGCCCATCAAGGCACACCTAAGCAATCTATTGTGTGTGGCTGTCTAGGAGGAATTCACAAAGCCCAGCTGCCAGCTACACCCAGTCATGTGACCCAGAGACAGGCTGCAGGCACTAAATGAGTAAGACAGGAGAATACCAACTTTCTAAAAGTGCCACTTTCAAAACTGTAATAAAAAATCTGACTTTATCATAAGAGGGGATGGGCTGTTTAGGGCCTACTCTAGTTGCGACTTATATGTATTAAAAAGGAAAGTTTTGGCCCCTGCAAAAGGTTTATTTTGCCAGGTGAAAATGTTAGTTTAAAATTGAACACAGAGGCTGCAATGGCAGGCCTGACACATGCTTAAAGGGCTACTCAACTGGGTGGCACAATAAGTGCCGCAAGCCCACTAGTACCATTTAATTTACAGGCCTTTTGTACATGTAGTACCACTTTACTAGGGACTTATAAGTAAATTAAATATGCCAATTGGGGATAAACAAATATTGCCATGTTTTAAGGAGACAGCACATACACTGTAGCACTGGTTAGCAGTGAAAAAGTATGCAGAGTCCAAATGCCAGCAAACATGAGATCTGCAAAAATGGAGAGGGAAGGCAAAAACTTTGTGTGAAGACCACCCTAAGGCTGACAGGTCTAACAACCAGTGTCAAACCCTCTGTGAGAGTGCTCAGACAGAGCCTTTGTGATATGCATGTATGGTAGGTGACAGCCCCCCCTTAACTCAAAGTGGCCCATCTTGTCAACACCTATCTTCCCTTTGTCTTACTGTCTGGGAGCAATACATAAATTCCAACTGTCAGCTACACCTAGTCATCTGACCCAAGGACAGGTTGCAGGCACCAAATTGTTCTAAAAGTGGCATTTTTAGAATTGCGACTAAAAATACGACTTTATCATTAAAGGTGGCTTTTAATTACAATTCTTTAGATGCCAAACTTGACCTGTCTACCCGCCCCTAATTAGAAGTTACTGCTTGTTAAATGTAATAAGGTAACTCCATTGTTATCCTATAGGAGAGGAAGGCCTTGCAGTAGTGAAAAATGAATTTAAGAGTTTTTCAATACCAGGACATGTAAAGTTTAAAAATACATGTCCAACTTTTCAAATACATGACATCCTACTCTTTCGACAGTTCAGGGCCTACCCTAGGGGTGACATATGTATAAAAAAGGAAGGTTTGGGCCTGGCAAAATGTTTTTCTTTTTTACCAGGCCAAAATGGCAATTTAAAAAACGCAATGGCAGGTCTGAGACATGTTTAAAGGGCTTCTTAAGCGGATGGCACAATCTGTGCTGCAGGCCCATTAGTCACCTTTAATTTACAGGCCCTGGGCACATGTAGTACTACTTTACTAGGGGTGAATGGTGGAATTGGAAAGTGATGAAGCCTTACCCATTACTGGTGCTACTCGGTGGGGGCATTTCCTTTTTGAGCCCAAGTTAATTTATCTTATTTAACAGAAAAGCGCTTTGTTGTCTAGCAATATCCAAATTCTCCTGAGCCTTAGAAATTGCTTGTGCAAGAGTCTAAAGGGGATTAGGGCGAGAATCCATCTGTTGGGCCTCACAAACTTTGAGGTTCGAGACTCAAAAGGAAACATTTTGTAAATTGAGTTGCTAATGCCCAAGACTCCGGTCTTACCGAGTAACACAGTTCAGAGTGACAGGAGCTCGAAACACGTGCTCTTGATTGGGGGGAAATGGGGTTAAGCGTTTGAGAAACACCAGAGGCTTCTTCCATACCAGCTTTGCATGTATTGTTGATTCTTGAGACACAAATCTTCTTGCACACATCCTCACAGAAGACAGTTAATACAAAGCAGAACCACCTCTAACCACAGCTCCACTCTAATCCAAACTTACCAGGCTCTAATTAAGGAAGTGCTTGTAACAGGCCAAGAGTACTGGTAAACCTTTGGCAACCATGAGAACCTGAGGACTGGTAAGAGGATGAGCTGAGTTGACACTGTTATGAAGCCAGAAGAATATTAAGGGAGGAAGCACCGAAGGAAAGTGCCAGCCAGATAGGTTTAGATCGTGGCTGGTTCGGTTAGACAGTAGATGAAGGAGAGAGCAAGCCAATCAAAGTACACATTGCAGGGGGTTGTAAAAGGGAAGGAGGAAAACAACAGAGTTGCAGGCAAGGAGCAAACAGTGTGGGAGCCACATAACTAAATAGGTGCAAGGCAACTGGCCACTGGTTCTTAAACTCACCTAGAAACTCCTGCCTTCCCCTGGGCTGTCTCCCAAAAAGTCTCAGTGGCATTTACCTGTAAGGCTCGTCTTACACCTTTGTGCCATAGCCTCCACAGACAAGCCCTCCAAATTCTCCAATCACACATAGCAGCATCAGTAGTTTGTCAGAAGGCTACCTTTCTAGAGGCCGAATCAGCGAGGACATTCCCCTAGGACACTTCATAGTGTGGGGGTTGGTGGGTAGCACACTCCTCAACTTGGGGCAACATCAAAGAATCCAACAAATTCTGCACATAGTGACCATTTTTAATGGGTGTACCAACAGGTGTCAAATATCCCATTTGGATACTGAGAATCTCAAAGTCAGTTGCCACTCCAAACATACACTTTGAGTTTGTGTACATGTGTATAATCTTTTTCTCGCCAAGGATGCAGGCCTGAGTGAGTACAAAAGGTTTTGCAACCTGAGCAGACAACAGTGACTGTGATTCAACTTCCGGCTGTGGGGTAGTCTCTCAGTGGCAGAAGGGCCTCAGGAGTGGGCTTGGTCCTCATTGCTTTTGTCGCTAGAATGAGGGGATGTGTCTTCTAGCCATTCGGTTTATTGTCCTTTGTATGCTTTGTCTAGTAATTGTCAAGCAGTACACTTCTGGATTAATAACCCAAGCTGGGACAGATGCACTTGTGCTCTAGACTAATCCATAGTAAAGGAGTCTGCATCTCCCCCAGGCAAGCCCTCACCCCTAGCTCTGACGCAGCAGTCTGACACACTCACACAATATTGATACAAGTAGGTAGATTAAGGCACTATGACGCGTCACGAGCAATGATGACACTTCTTGTGTTATTATTTACACCATATCCAGTGGTGTTTGGTTGATGGGCTGCCTTTCTAATACAGCGCACCAAAGTGCTTCCAATGAAGACCCTGTTTGAAGAGAAGGCTGCCCATGCCTAGTGTCGTCCAGTCCTCCAATGAGTGGGTGACTGGTTCTCTGGTGGAAAATGGAGATTCAAGTTTGGCAGCAACTCCCCAACAGAGCCTGAAAGAGAACGTCTCTCCTCTAATTTTCCTATAACTTACATGTCATGCTTGAGGGCCCACCTGAGATGAAAGGGGATGAAGGGCTGTGCTCACGCACTGGTGGTAAAACACCAGCAACATATGTGGAGCTGCAGAAGAAGGCTGAGGCTGGGTTCAGTAGATGACAGGTACATGTGCTGCTGCTCATTGCCAGCATAAGCCTTCTCGTGGAACATGATTTCCAAAACACTGCAGGCTAAAGAGGTCATTGTTGTATGTCTGCGCGTGGCTTGTAAGCAACTACATTGCTGCGTCCAAATATTGAAAATGGTTGTGGATGGGTTGCTTTGTTGGGCATGGCTTAGTGGAATGGGCGTTAGACGCTGGAAATGGGAGGATTTTGGAAGAAGTATCGTTTCTAGGCATCTTGAGACCATTTCAATTTGAGCAGCACTAATTTCTAAAATAAATCACCACTTCCATTAAATTCTGAAGTGCAGGTACCCACTATCCCAGATAACTTATTTCTACTTAGAAGTGGTGGTACTCTCCCATTTAAAGTATTGCACCAGCGCAGAGCAGTGCAGGAGCTCTCTCTTTCAAATTTTAAAAATGAAGTATCTAGCAGTACCTGCCCATTGCAAGCACTGTATTAAACTGTATTAAAATGCCTTAAAGGGCTCCTTTGGACAGTGATAGCGTCATTTTTGTATAGACAAGCCCAAAAATGGTATTATGTATTCAATCCGGACGCACTCTAAATGTATAACACCTACCAGTATGGATGATATGTGACTCATGCACCTTGTAACTCTTATTGTCTTAAGTTACATTCCTTGTACACTGATTTACATACCTATATGATTCGTTGTATAATATGTAGGAGTGATATGAAGAACTCTGACAGCCTACCCTCACCTTTGGATGAGCAGCGCTTCAAAAGGAATTAAATAAAAAAAGTACTATTTAAATTATTGCTAATGTCATTATTCATACAGAGAGATACATCAGACATTTTTTAGTGCATGCACATTTCTCATACAGGGATCGAACAAATTCAAAAACTTGCCTCCAAATCATAGTTTCTCTTAAGCATTCATGAAATGATAACAAGATGAGTACTTTCTTTTCTTCATTGCATTGGCAGCTAGATTGTAGGCTCCAGATAGATCCCAGGCAGGATGAGATGCCAGTAAAAGGAAGGCCGATGGTCTTTTAAGTGGCTTTTAGCAATTTGTGGGTGCTGTTGAAAGAGTCCTAGTGTCAACAAATTACAACAGGACAAGTTCAGCATATTTCACTGATGTTGCCCCACATCTGGGTCAATAATTGCTGCTGGATGTGGCTGCCCTAATGAAAAGGTACATATAAAGGACAGAGTGAAAAGCAGCTCCTGAAGAGGAAAGCAATGGTGTGAATTATGCAAGTGCAGGATTCCAGAAAGATGAGGAAGAGAAAACGCCCATAGCCCTAGCCTCACTATGCCCAAAAAGATGGGCATATGAAACTCGCTGTGACCCTGCTTCTTGCTGTACGGGTGCAATTTACATGTGACCTCCATTCTGTGTACATAGCAGAGAGGGCAAGGAGTGGATGTGCATATAGTCTAAACCACTTAATGACCAGCCGGCAGGCACTGTGAGAAACTCATACTGCTTTCTGCCATATGAATCTCAATCATGCCATGTCATAAACACCCACCCCACAACCTGAACTCACCTAGACACTTGGAGGTGGGTTTCTTCAGGGTCCACTGGGAAGGGTCCTTCTCCTTCAACATGGCAACCGCGACTTACCCACTGACTTGTATTGAGCCCGCTGTCATGTTCCCACTCTGCACACGGTCTCTGTGGGGTTCCTGGTTACTTACCTCGGGTGGTTCCTTGGGTCCCCGGCACTTCTACGTCTTCTGGGTATTGTCTTGACTTGAATCGTGGATCGCATACCACAATTTTAGTATATGGTTTGGTCTCCCCCTGGCGACCAGTGTGTATCTGTGCTACTTACCTGTTTCTATTGAAAAATATTGTGTGGATTGTGTATATCTCCGGCTAGGCGATATCTGTATGTGTTAGTGAGTGTAATAAATACATATTTTTGTAAATACACTATGTGGTTCTTTTTCACTTAATCTATATCAAAAAGATTATGCTCTGGTAAAACAAGCTGCTTTACACTCCTTCTGGACTAAACCTGAAGGCTGCTCTCCACAGCTACCACTTAGAGAGCTTTCTAAGGTTGTCTAAAACCACTAAAATCACCATAAGGGTCGTCTGGATTGTTGCAGGGTGCCCACTTACATAAGTGTGCACCATATACCAAGCCAGCTTCTCACACTGGTGTGCAGCGGTTGGGATTCAAGCCTGCATTGTTTTACGAGATAATCTTGGTGTGGATTAATTGAAAAACCATCACTATTATTAGGCACATATAATACAGCTTAGAATAAGTAAGTTCTGCTGAACTTAGGGTTGGGTAGTTAAAGGTCTAGCACACCCCTTTCTCCAACCTCAGAGAGTTTAGTTTGCACTAGGGTAGGTAGGTGCAACACCTCACTACACCTAGAACCATGTCTTTAGTTGGGGAAACCAGTGTACCCCAGTCTGCTAAGTACAGTGGTCTAAAGTTCCAGGAACTAAGGACCATGCATAGTTTTAGAAAGATAAAGACAGGTGGCCACCCCACCATTAAGTAGCTCTTAGAGCTGCTACATCAGGATGATGACCATCCTGTAGGGGCAGAAGAACAAGATAATGTGGGCGGGAATACTCATGGAGAGGGAGCACCAGGCGATCTCCCTGATGATCCCAATTCTGAGTATGGGCAGGAGGACTCAAATGATTCCAACCTGCCAAACTCTGACCCCTCAGGGAATAGTGCAGATGGCACAGAGGATATACACTTTGTTCCTCCTGGGAGTGTCCAGAGTAGACCAAGGAGGTCTGGATCCTCCTCTAAAGAATCCAATGCTTCAGACACTTCCATAGGGACCTCCATATCTAGTAAGAGGGACAGCTCTCTTGACAGGGAATACCAATTGCTCAAACTTGAGAAAGTCAGACTTAAGCCCAGGAGAGATCAGTTGGCCCTTGACAAAGAGTCCCTGGAAGTACAGAAGACTAGGAAAAGACTGGGACCCATGGTGGCAGCAACAGTGTACCTTGAATCAGAGAAACGTCTTTTGACAATAGGAACCTGAGCAGGATAGTCCCTCCTTGCCAGGAGGGGGGTGATATCCATAAATGGATCACTGCTTTGGAGAGGGCCTGCAAAGTTCAGAGTGTCCCTCAAGAGCAGTCGGCAGCAATCCTGTGGCTCTCCTTTGCTAAAAAAGGTACAGATAAGCTCCTCGCTGTTAGAGAAGAGGATGCTGACAATTACTCAGTACTAAAGAGTGCTCTCATAGATGGGTTTGGCTTAACCACTGAACAGTATAGGATTAAGCTCAGAGACACCCAGAAGGCACACACCCAGGACTGGGTAGATTTTGTAGACAGTGCTATTAAGGCTCTGGAAGGCTGGCTTCATGGAAGCAAGGTACAGGACTATGAAGGATTGTGCAATTTGATCATGAGGGAGCACATCCTTAATAACTGTCAGAACCAACTTTTGCATCAGTGTCTGGTGGACTCTGATCTGACCTCTCCCCAAGAATTGGGAAAGAAGGCAGATAAATGGGTCCGCACCAGGGTTAAGCAAAAAAAACATGGTAATGAAGGTGAGCAGAAGAAGCAAGATGCTTCTAAATCCCAGATTAAAGATGGGGACAAGGGTAGAGATAAAAACGAGTCTTTACAAGGGCCCCAAAAACCACCATCTGGGGGTGAGTCCCAAAGTTCCAAGAAAGGTAAAAAGAAACCTTGGTGCTACATTTGTAAGGTAAAGACCCATTGTACAAGGGATGCTGATTGTCCAAAGGCCAAGGAAACTCCTACTACCACTGCCCCTAAGGCACCTGCTCCCCCTAGCACAAGTACAAGTGGTAGTACAGCAACCAAGGGATTAGTGGGGTTAACCTTGGGTTCTGAGATGGGCTCTGACTTAGTCAGAACTCCAGCTCAGGCTGGTCTGTGATGGTAGCATAGCCCTTGCCACCTTACTGGTAAGTGCCACTAACTTGGGCAAGTACATACAACAGCCTTTGATTAATGGAAAAGAAGCAATGGCTTACAGGGACACTGGGGCCAGTGTCGCTATGGTGACAGAGAAACTTGTGTCCCCTGATCAGATCATACTTGGACAAATGTACCAAGTCACCAGCACTAGCAATGTCAGGACTGACCATTCCTTGGCAGTTGTGAACCTCAGCTGGGGAAGGGTAACTGGACCTAAGAGTTTTGTGGTATCTCCAGTCCTACCTGTAGATTGTCTGTTGGGCAATGATCTAAAAACTTCAGCCTGGGCTGAGGTAGAGTTCAGGATTCATGCAGAGATGATGGGCATCTCTGCCAGTGTGTTTGATGTCACCAGGGCTAAGGCCAAACAGCTCACCACTGACAAAGCAGTGGATCCTGGAAAAATGGACTAGGTGCTTCCGAAGAGAAGGAGTAAGAAGGGTAAGGCTTTATCCTCCTCACAAACTCCCAGTGAAGATCAGGCTCCTGAGGGAGATGATCTCAGCCCCTGCAAAGGTACTGTCCCAGAGGAACTTGGGCCTGACCAGGCAGAGTTCTTGGGGGCAGGGCAGACTTGAATTTGGAGCAGCAGACCTGCCCCCTCTTGAACCCCTCAGACAGCAAGCTGCTGCTGAGGAAGCAGGGAATATCAGTGGGTCCCATAGGTTCTATTGGGAAGATGGGCTTCTGTACTCTGAAGGTAGAGATCCCAAGCCTGGTGCCACCAAGAGGTTTGTAATGCCCCAGAGGTTCAGAGGTTTCCTCCTCTCCCTGGCACATGATATTACTCTTGCAGGACACTTAGGGCAAAGCAAGAATTGGGACAGGCTTGCCCCTCACTTTCACTGGCCCCATATGTCTGAAGACACAAAGGAGTTTTGTCGCTACTGTGCCACTTGCCAATCCAGTGGTAAGTCAGGTGGCACCACAAAGGCCCCCTTAATTCCACTTCCAGAGGTTGAGGTGCCCTTTGAAAGGGTAGGGATTGACATTGGTGGGCCCTTGAACCCTCCAACAGCATCTGGGCACAGTTATATCCTAGTGGTGGTGGTTCATACCACTAGGTACCCAGAAGCTATTCCCCTTAGAATCACTAAAGCCCCTGTAGTGGCCAGGGCCATCTGGGAATCTTTTCCAGATTGGGCTTCCCTAAGGAGTTCTTAACAGACAGAGGAACCAACTTCATGTCTAGGTATATCACTGCCATGTGGAAAGAGTGTGGAGTAAACTACAAGTGCACTACACCCTACCATCCACAGTGCAATGGGCTGGTTGACAGGTTCAACAAGACCCTCAAGGGTATGGTCATGGGACTTCCAGAAAAGCTTAGGCAAAAATGGAATGTCTTACTACCCTGCCTTCTCTTTGCGTACAGAGAGGTTCCTCAGAAAGGGGTTGGCTACAGCCCATTTGAACTTCTGTATAGACATTCAGTTAGGGGAACAACCTCTCAAACCTCCTAAACAGGACATTGTGGACTATGTCCTTGGCCTGCGTTCAAGCATGGCTGAGTACATGAAGAAGGGCAGCAAAAACCTGGAGGCCAGCCAAGAACTTCAAAAAGCTTGGCATGACCTAAAGGCTGTCTTGACTGTTTACCAGCCAGGCCAGAAAGTGTGGGTATTGGAGCCTGTGGCCCCAGCAGCTCTCCAAGACAAGTGGAATGGCCCCTACACTATCCTTGAACAAAAGGGTGAGGTCACCTACTTGGTGGACCTAGGCACTCCAAGAAGTCACCATAGGGTACTTCATGTGAACCGCCTGAAACCTTTTGTGGACAGGGCTGACATGGGTTTGCTGGGGTGGCGTGGTGAGCAAAAGAACGATGGATTAAACCCAGATCCTTGTGACTGGGGGTGAAAGTTTGCCAGTGGCGGCTCGCAGAGAGAGCGCTGCGGGGTGGTGAGGAAGACGGTGGAGGGGCAGGGTGGGGGGGTAGTGGACTCAGACATATGACGGAACGGAGTAAACTAAGTAAATAAATAAATAAAATTATTTACCTTGCGTGCCAACTCGGCGATGCAGCGCGCGCAAGGTAGTTTTATTTATTTATTTAATTAGTTTACTCTGTTCCGTCGTGTGTCTGAGACCACTACCCCCCACCCTGCCCCTCCCCCGCCCCGTCCCACTGCCCCGCAGCACTCCCTCTGCGAGCCGCCACTGATGTTTGCATTGTTCACCATTCCGTCCATCATTTGTTCCTTTTGATTTTGTCGCCCTAAGTGGGAAGGGCATGCCCAGACATGGGTCCCGTGCTCACTGCGCCACTGGATTCAAGCTAGCCTGGCTGATGAGGGGTGATGCCCCGAAACCGGTTTCAGGATGCTTATTTCTGGTCCAGGGTGGACCTGGCTTGGCAGTGCAGGCTGGACTGTTCCATGAGGCACAAGGTCAAGACTGACTGGCATATGGCTGGGTCCACACTGGGGTGGCGTGGTGAGCAAAAGAACAATGGATTAAGCCCAGATCCTTGTGACTGGGGGTGAATGTTTTCATTGTTCAGCATTCTGTCCATCATTTGTTCCTTTTGCTTTTGTCGCCCTAAGTGCGAAGGGTATGCCCAGACGTGGGTCCCGTGCTCACTGCGCCAGTGGATTCAAGCTAGCCTGGCTGATGAGGGATGAGGCCCTGAAACTGGTCTCAGGATGCTTGTTTCCGGTCAAGGGAGGACCTGGTTTGGCAGTTCGGGCTGGACTGTTCCCATGAGGCACAGGGTCAAGACTGATTGGCATATGGCTAGGTCCACACTGGGGTGGCGTGGTGAGCAAAAGAACAATGGATTAAGCCCAGATACTTGTGACTGGGGGTGAATGTTTTCATTGTTCAGCATTCTGTCCATCATTTGTTCCTTTTGCTTTTGTCGCCCTAAGTGGGAAGGGTATGCCCAGATGTGGGTCCCATGCTCACTGCGCCACTGGATTCAAGCTAGCCTGGCTGATGAGGGGTGATGCCCCGAAACGGGTCTCAGGATGCTTGTTTCTGGTCCAGGGAGGACCTGGCTTGGCAGTTCGGGCTGGACTGTTCACATGAGGCACAGGGTTATGACTAATTTGGATGTGGCTGGGTCCAAACTGGGGTGGTGTGGTGAGCAAAAGAACGATGGATTAAACCCAGATCCTTGTGACTGGGGGTGAATGTTTGCATTGTTCAGCATTCCGTCCATCATTTGTTCCTTTTGCTTTTGTCGCCCTAAGTGGGAAGAGTATGCCCAGACGTGGGTCCCGTGCTCAATGTGCCACTGGATTCAAGCTAGCCTGGCTGATGAGTGGTGATGCACCGAAACCGGTCTCAGGATGCTTGTTTCCGGTCCAGGGAGGACCTGGCTTGGCAGTTCGGGCTGGACTGCTCCCATGAGGCACAGGGTCAAGACTGATTTGCATATGGCTGGGTCCAAACTGGGGTGGCGTGGTGAGCAAAAGACCAATGGATTTAACCCAGATCCTTGTAATTGGGGGTGAATGTTTGCATTGTTTAGCATTCCGTCCATCATTTGTTCCTTTTGTTTTTGTCGCCCTAAGTGGGAAGGGTATGCCCAGACGTGGGTCCCATGCTCACTGCGCCACTGGATTCAAGCTAGCCTGGCTGATGAGGGGTGATGCCCCGAATCCGGTCTCAGGATGCTTGTTTCTGGTCCAGGAGGACCTGGTTTGGCAGTTCGGGCTGTAATGTTCGGCACAGGGTCAAAACTGATTTGCATATGGCTGGGTCCAAACTGGGGTGGCATGGTGAGCAAAAGAACGATGGATTAAACCCAGATCCATGTGACTGGGGGTGAATGTTTGCATTGTTTAGCATTCCGTCCATCATTTGTTCCTTTTGCTTTTGTCGCCCTAAGTGGGAAGGATATGCCCAGACGTGGGTCCCATGCTCACTGCGCCACTGGATTCAAGTTAGCCTGGCTGATATGGGGTGATGCCCCGAATCAAGTCTCAGGATGCTTGTTTCCAGTCCAGGAGAACCTGGTTTGGCAGTTTGGGCTGGAATGTTCCCATGAGGCACAGGGTCAAGACTGATTTGCATATGGCTGGGTCCAAACTGGGGTGGCGTGGTGAGCAAAAGAACAATGGATTAAGCCCTGATCCTTGTGACTGGGGGTGAATGATTTCATTGTTCAGCATTCTGGCCATCATTTGTTCCTTTTGCTTTTGTCGCCCTAAGTGGGAAGGGTATGCCCAGAAGTGGGTCCCGTGCTCACTGCGCCACTGGATTCAAGCTAGCCTGGCTGATGAGGGGTGATGCCCCGAAACCGGTCTCAGGATGCTTGTTTCCGGTCCAGGGAGGACCTGGCTTGGCAGTTCGGGCTGGACTGTTCCCATGAGGCACAGGGTCAAGACTGATTTGCATATGGCTGGGTCCAAACTGGGGTGGCGTGGTGAGCAAAAGAACAATGGATTAAACCCAGATCCTTGTGACTGGGGGTGAATGTTTGCATTGTTCAGCATTCCATCCATCATTTGTTCCTTTTGCTTATGGGTTTATGGCAACTGATGAGGGACTGGAGAAAGAGAGTGACCCTCTCCCTGATCTCCTCTCTCAGAACCCTGATGATGGGTCAGTGGATGGAGTAGCCTTGGCAGGCAGCCTCACTGACCAACAGCAAGCTGATTTTAGGCAAGTCCTCAATCAGAACAGACACCTGTTCTCCCTGACACCCAGTCAAACCACCTGGTGTACCCATGAAGTGGACACAGGTGGCAGCCTGCCTGTTAAGAGTAAAATCTACAGACAGCCTGACCATATCAGGGATTGCATCAGGACAGAGGTCCAAAAGATGCTGGAATTGGGGGTCTTTGAGCCTTCAGATAGCCCCTGGGCTAGTCCAGTAGTCCTTGTGCCAAAACCTCACACCAAGGGTGGAAAAAGAGAGATGAGGATTTGTGTCGACTACAGAGGCCTCAATGCAGTCACTAGGACTGATGTCCATCCTATTCCATGGGCAGATGAACTTAAAGATACTTTGGCCTCAGCCAAGCTTCAGAGTACATTTGACCTGACTGCTGCCTACTGGCAAATCAGACTAGCTGAGGATGCCAAGCCAAAAACAGCATTATCAACCCCTAGTGGGCTTTATCAATTTATTGTGATGGCCTTTGGTCTGAAGAATGCACCTGCCACATTTCAGAGGTTGGTGAACAAAGTCCTAACAGGTCTGGAAGCCTATAGTGCAGCATATCTAGATGATATAGCTGTCTTTAGTTCCACCTGGGAGGATCACCTGGTCCACCTCAGAAATGTTCTGGAGGCCCTGCAAAAAGCAGGCCTCACTATCAAGGCCACCAAGTGCCAGATAGGGCAGAGTAAGGTTGTGTACTTGGGCCACCTGGTAGTCTTCGGACTTCGAAAGGCTCAGCAACACAGGTCATGGGTCTTCGCATCCCTCAAGGCCTGCCCTGTCCTCTCACCAAGTTTGAGGCCAGTATCTCTCATCAGAGCCGAAGGAACCAAACCCCTATGCAACGCATTGACTTGCTGTTGCAAAGGCTTGTTGGCTTGCTTCCTGCAAGATCTTTGGGCTCCAAGTAGCCCCAACCTCAAGCACCTCCTGTGATCAAGATCTTTGTCCTCACCACATCACTTGCATCGTGGGCCTGCATCTTTGGTGAGCTGCTCGAGGTCCTCTTGCAACTCCAGTGCCTCCGACCTATGGGTCCTCTTGAGGGTCTTCTTTGATTTCAGTGGGCTCCCCTGATTGCTCGGGGCCTGCTCTAACTCCCCTGCTTGTGGTGATTCACCTGGACCTTGCTGGTCCCGACACTGCACCTTCTTCACTTTCCACATTGTTTGCAGTTGCTAAGGCTTGCTGGTGCTCCCGACGGACACCGACCCCTCAACTCTCGACATCTGACATGGGACAGCTTGTGAACGGCTCCTAGTCTTCCAGAGCATTGCCTGGTCCGCATAGCTGCAGCTCCAAGGTCATCGTCAGCTCTCTTGCAACACTCGACTTCGGTGGGCATTCGTCTTCCGGGCCTCCGGGTTACTCCCAAGTGACATAGACTCTGTCCCCTCTGCTTGTAGGTAATTCTCATCTTGAATCCACCTTTGGGTTCCACCGGACACTTTCACCTTCTCCAGCAGTGGCATATTCCTGAAGTCCTCCATTGAGTTTGACGGCGGTTTCTGACACCACTTCACACCTATGTACCCGGCTTCCATGGTGTCGGTATCTTGGTTCCTAGGGTATCCACGGGAGGGGTGGTTCTCCAACCTTTTGTCTTCTACGGGGTTTCTTCAGGGTCCACTGGGAAGGGTCCTTCTTCTATAAAATCGCAACCGCAACTTACCCATTGACTTGTATTTAGCCTGCGGTTGTGTTTCCACTCTGCACACGGCCTCTGTGGGGTTCCTGGTTACTTACATCGGGTGGTTCCTTGGGTCCCCAGCACTTCTATGTCTTCTGGGTATAGTCTCGACTTGAGTAGTGGTTCGCAAACCACAATTTTAGTATATGGTTTGGTCTCCCCCTGGCGACCACTGTGTATCTGTGCTACTTACCTGTTTCTATTGAAAATTATTGTGTGCATTGTGTATATCTCTGGCTAGGAGATATCTGTATGTGTAGTAAGTGTCTTATAATAAATACATATTTTTATAAATACACTGTGTGGTTCTTTTTTACTTAATCTTTATCAATAAGATTATGCTCTGGTAAAACAAGCTGCTTTACACACCTTCTGGACTAAGCCTGAAGGCTGCTCTCCAAAGCTACCACTTAGAGAGCTTTCTAAGGTTGTCTAAAACCACTAAAATCACCATAAGGGTCATCTGGATTGGTGCAGGTTGCCCACTTGCATAACTGTGCACCATACACCAAGCCAGCTTCTCACAGATGGGTTATAGTCTGCTCTTGTAAAGTTCATTCATCAATGTCAGGTTCAGGTTTAGATTTTTGGTGACAGAAGTGCCAGTTAGAAGGTAATAGAGGGGATGGATCATCAAAATCAGTAACTATTACTAGAATTTGGACATGAATGCAGTAGTCCATAGGTGCTCATTGAACTGCCTCCCATTATATGTATATTGAATAGAAATTAGAATTGTAGTGTGAGAAATTAGGTTGTTGGTTGAGGGGGGTGTGAGTCCTTCTAAAGCAACTCCCCCCCCACAATCCTTGCCAGGTTGAATCACCAAAGTCACTAAATCAGCCTGTGCTTAACCCTGTGGTACCTTGGCACAAAAGCAGTCAGGCTTAACTTAGAAACAATGTGTAAAGTATTTATGCAGCACTCAAACAGTAATAAAGTGAAAACACAACACAAGAAAAATCCCACACCAATTTAGAAACATAGAGTGAAATTTTGTAAAGTATTTGACATCAAAATGACGAAAATCCAATCAGTAGAACCAGAGATAAGCAATTTCAAAAATGTATGATAAGTATAGCACCTAAAAGCAAAAAGCGCCTCTTGCAGTTATCTGGGTATGCGAGACGGGGTGAATGTCACAAGTTCAGGCCGACCGCGATGGAGCATGGGCCAGATACAGGGACTAGGTTAGTCCCACAGAAAAAGTTACCTTCTAAAGTCCAGCTTGAAGAGCCCAGTTTGCTGCAGAAAAGGCTGTGAGGAGCAAGGAGGGCATCGTAGATGTTCATCGCTGTAGTGCGCAGAGCAAGCCGAGCATCGCAGACAGTCATTGCTGTGGCACGAAGATCCTGTTGGGCGTCGAGGACACTCGTTGATGGAGTTTCTAGTTGGCACTCAGTTTGGGCTGTCGATGCTGTAGCGCAAAGTCTGGATCTCACCTTGTCAGGTGTCACTGGCTGTCATGCATAGAGTCAGGATCACTGTAGATGTGTAGCATACAAAAAATAGGAAGAGTCAAGGCACTGACGTCCCGCACTCGCCAACACAATGTTGAAACGGAAAAATTAATCCATTGAAGCAGACGCCATGCTGCTACACTTTCAAAAACGACTACTTCCATTTATACTTTTAAAATTCGCCGGATTCAGATGGACAAATGATGCTAACATATGAACTGAGCCCTGAAGAAGTCCTTGTCGGACGAAACGCGTTGGCTACTGTTCGTTGATGTGATTTTAAAGAGAATAAAAGATGAATAAAGAATTACTGAAAAAACAAACTATCTTCATATGCATTTGTTGTGACTCCACGATAATAGTTATGAAAATTGTTTGAGATTGAAAATCATGCACAATAGACATATGTCTTACTACGCTTCATTACTAAATTTTGAAATTGGGTGCTGAACCACTATCTTGTCACTGTAGTTTTGTGTTGGCAGTCAGCATTGGCATCAAGATCTTGGCATGAAGGGGCCCGTTCGGGTTTGGGAAGAGCCCAGAACTTCAGGATTTCTCCTTTTCTTCCAGAAGGGGCTCAACTAACGCCATACCAAGGGTCCAGGACCTGTGAGGCACCTCTTGGAGATCAGGAATTCCCTCCAGCAGAGGCCAGCAGGGCTCAGTCAGGTCCAGTGCAGGAGGTCCACTTAGCAGCTGCAGGGAGGCCTCTGGAGCTTGTTGTGCCCTGGTAGCTCAGAACAGAAGCCAAGCTAACTAGCCCTTGCAGTAACCAAGGTAGCCTGGGATGAAGGTAGCAGGCCCAGTCTTCTTTCTCAGACAGCAGGGCAGGCCTCAAGCACCAGGGAAGTCCTCTGGCAGCAGGGCAATCCTCCTTCTGTAGTATCAATAGGTCCAGAAGTGACCTGAAGAGTGGGTCTGAAGGTCCCATTTTTATACATGGTGCTAGCTTCCAAATGGGAGAAGCTTCTGGAGTTTTCCCGCCACATAGGTGCTTGGAATTTCCTGCCTTCCTGCTCTGGTCCCAGCCTGTCTGCAGACACAATAGGATACTGTGAAGTTCTTTGTGAGCTGAAGCGGTGTCTTTGCAGTGCAAGTGTGACAGGTGACAGCTCCGCCTCTCTTATCAAGTCAGGATGGCCAATCCTGCCAACACCCAGACTCTTTATTGTGTGACTGTCTGGGAGGAATACACAAAGTCCAACTGCCAACTACACCTAGTCATGTGACCCAGGAACAGGCTGCAGGCACCAAATGGTTAGGGCAAGAAAATGCCAACTTACAGCTGTGATGCACTCGACTTTTCACTTAAACACTAATAAACACTGATTCAAAAGTACTCAATATTGGTGTGCAATGTCTGAGGTGGTTCCACCCAACCACCGATTCAACAAAGAAAATAATAACTGGGGCAAGACTGACCCAGACAGAGAATGCACTAACTCTTGTACACTCAAAATGAGTGTCTTATCAAACCCATAATCAATACTAATACTCTTCTAAAAGTGGCAGTTTCAGAATTGTGACTTAATATCTGACTTTACCATTAAAGAGGGTTTTAAATTACAATTCCTCGGACACCAAACATGAAATTTCTACCTGCTCCTAAACAAAAGTTATAACTTAACTACAATATGGTAGCTCAATGTTATCCTATGGGAGAGGTAGGTATCACAGTAGTGACAAATGAGTTTGTGAGTTTGTCACTGTTAGGAAAATACTTTGATCCCTCCCAGGAGCAAATGAAAGAAACTCACAGACACAACAGTTTGCTCAGAAACAGAGTGAAATGCATTTATTGGTACCCATGCATGATTGCTGATCAGCAAGGAAGAAGTCACGTCACCAACTGGTGCTCTCAGCCTGCTTCTTCCCTGAGTGACTGGTTTCTGGGTCTTATATACATTTAGTAATGCCATGTCAGTGGAACTAGAATAAGGCACCGAGCCAAATATGGCTAACAGGGATATGCAAGATCTGCACCATGCCAATTATAAACAGCTTGATATGGGCAGGCCATGAAAGGCTGGCTTGGCACTGTGCCAATTATACTGCAGATCTACTGTGTAAGCAAATTGCACAACCAGATAAGGAAACTAACGTGGAGTCAGGACAAGCAAAGTGACCTCTAAGGTGGTTCAGAATAGCTGTTGAAGCTTGTCCAGGCAAGGTCAGATTTGGAAGCCCTTTGGAGCTCTGGGCCTCTTGTTATTGTGATATATCTAAGCATGATATCTTTATAGTGCATACATATGAATATACATGGATATATATATATTTTTTTCAACATTCACTACAAGGACAAGAAAAACTTAAAAGTCAGTGTCCAACTTTTAAATATACCGCATCCTGCAGTGAGGAAATGGGGTGTATTATATGGTGTTGGTTGTGCAACCTCACTGTGTAATACTCTTACCAACCCCCTTTAGGACCCCTAGGTTTCGTCTATCAAACCCTTAGTTCAATTCTGGGTAGCCGTGGCACTGAGCAGCAAGACTTACACAGAGGACAAGTGTAAAGCATTTAAACAGCACCAAACCAATTGAAGAAGAAATTGACACAGCACTCAAGAAATCCGACACAAATTTCTAAAAATAGACTGTATTTTTATAAGAACTTAGTCACTAGAATGAAAAAGATTCACCAGAGTGTTCTAGAGATATGGATTTTGCAAGGAATAATAAATTAAAGCATTTTCACTCAACCAGGAACAAGCTTTGGCAAATCAATGAATTCGAAACTTAGAAACCTTTTCAAAGAAAACTTGGATAACTGTCAAAGAGTTTGGGTAGAAGTACTTGGGGTAACCAGCTCAGGCAGGTCAAGCAAAGTACTTCGAAACAGTAAACCTCTACAGAAGAAGCAGTCCCAAAGCAGATCCAGGCACTTTATCCACGTTGCAATAGATTCCTCTGGAGTGGTCCTGATGCAAGGGATCAAGGATGCTAAAGATGCCCCTAGGATGCCGTGGATGCGATGTGGTCGACAGGGATCTTCCTGTAGGCACTCCTCGGTCCACGAAGATGGTACAAGGTTGATGTCTCACAAGGTCCTCTCCAGTCTGGCCGAAGTCCAGTCACCACTTGACTACCAGTCTCCCAGTGTTGCGGTCACATGCCCATCCTTCCTGAGTTGATAACCTGCCTTCTGAGGGTCCCAGCAGCTCTCCGACAGCACTGAAGGACTCAGCGAACTCAGGTGAAACTCTGTGCATCGGGTCTTGGACCCTGGTCCTGCACGTCGGTGGTGGTAGCGGCTCAAAGTCTTTTAGCTACCATCTTGCTCTAGCAGGCTTCTTCAGGTGCTGTTGTGTCCCTGTGCTGCAAACAGGAGGCCAGTTGGCTGTCTCTTGGAGTCTCTCAGCTTGACTGGGTTCTCGAGAGAGTGACACAGCAGGCACAGTCCCTCTATTCGCTAGCCACCACGTGCAGTCTTCGACGATGCAGTCTCTCTTTCCTGGTCCCTTGGTGCAGCAGGGCAGTCCTTCTTCGGTCCTTCTTCCAGGTCGGCTGAGGTCTGGGTGCCAGGGGTTCCCCCTTTTTGTTCAGAAAGTGCTTTCAGGGCAGGATGTGGTTGGTAGCCAATGGGCTACCAGGTTATCCCCACCTGATGACCACTACCTGTGGAGTGTGGCATCTCTCTATACCAGGATGCAATATTCTGTCCACTCCCAAGATGGCAAGACCCATCTCTCAGTGTTCAGACCTCACTAGCCCACCCCTGGGGTGTGGCTACCTCAGGGCTACACACCACTTGGGAAACCAGTTTGGCAGCGGGTTTCCCCTCTCGGCCCTCGTGCCAGCCTACCTGCCTAAACAATGGGGCATCCCTCACTCCGGTGTTACCCATCTGCCCTTTAAGGGTGGCTTATCCTTTGAAGCCTAACTTTTGGGGCTAACACCCAAGTGGCTTCCTGCAGGATAGAGATAACACCTCCCTGGCCTGCAGTCCCTCATTGTTCCCCTTTCCGAGAGTCATTGGCACATCCCTCCAGGAGGGCAGAAAGCTGTTTTGCGGCACAGGCTCCATGTGTGCCCAGGAAGGCACCAGACTTTTAAAGGCAACAAAGTGGCAGCTTGGTAAAAGTTGCACACTGCAACAAGTTACATTATCTTCGACATGAGATACAAGTCGGGCTTATTGTAATGAGTTGTTTGATACCTCAAAGTGCCCACTTTGGTCACACCGTTCAGGAGTTAGCAAAGCCGAATTGTCAGTGTGTAATCCTGTAACTGTCAATTGGGCGACCAAATCTTTCCACAGTAAAGAAGATAGTTTTGCGTGTTTGTTGTCAGGACATGAAAAATGCATGTCCTGCCTGGGTCATATGTTGCACCTTGCCTTAGGACTCGGTAGGCCTGCCAGAGGTGTGACTTACACAGATGTACAGGGGAAGTGGTGGCTTTGCCATTGCTTTCATTGGCAAAGTCGGGCTAGAAGTGCATGACTGCTCTACCAGTCTGCAATGGCAGACTGGGTACTCGTTTTACATGGGGGACCTTCACAGTGGCACAACCAGTGCAGCAGTTCTGGGGTACCCCTCTAACGTACATGTCCTGCATGCCAGGGTACCATATACTAGGGACATACAGGTAAGTTAGTCATTTCTAATTGGGTACAGCTAATTCAGCGTACATTTTTGGGTCAGGGTACTGGCACTGAGGTCTGGCAAGTAGGCCTCAGTGCACTCTCAGAGTAGAAAAACCAACAGCATCAGTTGAAAAACTTTGGGGAGACCATACAAAAAAAAGGCATTTCCTTACACCTACCCTATGGGCGGTTTAGGACCCACCCAAGGGGTGACCTATATGTATTTATATGGGAGGTTTAGGTCTGGCGAAAGGTTTCTTTTGCCAGGTCGAAATGGCAGTTTTAAAACTGCACACACAGGCTGCATTGGCCGACCTGAGACATATTTTTTAAATGCTACTTAAGTGTGTGACACAATAGGTGCTGCAGGCCCACAAGTAGCATTTAATTTTCAGGCCCTGGGTTGCGGTAGTACCACAGACTTATAAGCAGTGCTTAATTTGAGCCGGTGCTTTCCGGTGCTCAGCACCGGCACTTAATTGATTTTCGGTGCTCGGCACAGGCACCTAATTGTCAACACCATATTTGGAACAGTCTACCATGTGGTGGCGCTGCTCATCTAATTTAGAAATGAGCAGAACAACAGTTGTTTAGGAATAAACAATATACGTTAAAATTGCTAATACCTGCCTCCCCAGCCATTCCTTTAGCTGTGGGGACCTGGAATAATCTGAACTGTCGCATTTACATGCGAGAGAGATGATTAGTATTTGTTTTGGCAGCGATGACAAGGGCGATAGGTGGTGCAAGCTGCAGTGGCCTCCTGGTCAGAGCCCTGGCACTTAATATTTTACAAATTAACCAATGCTTATAAGTAATTAACTGTGCCAATTGTTTGGAAGCCAATTGTGCCATATTAAAAGGAGTGAGCACAAGCATTTTAGCACTGGTTAGCAGTGGTAAAGTTCGCTGAGTCCTAAAAGCCAATAAAAAACAGTTTTAGAAAACAGGAGGGGTGAAGGCAAAAAGTTTGAGTTGACCCTGCAGAGAGGGTCAGGTTCTACTTGGGTTGCCATCTGGCCTTTTTTTCTACCGGCACCACCGGTAATTAATGTCTCGCTGGTACAAAAATAAGCAAAATCACCTAAAGCCTGTATTCTTCGCCCTTATTTGTGCATACTTCATACACCAAATATAAACAAAAAGCACTTTTAAATTTGTTCTTTTGCTGCATTATTGGGCCCTGATTAATAATTAAAGTAAATAAAGGCAGAAAAGTTATGTTACAAGTGAATACATACGATTTTGTTTAACCCCTTCGGTGCTCATGACGAGCTCAGCTCGTCATGCTGCGCAGTGCTCGTGTGCGCATGACGAGCTGAGCTCGTCATGAACCCGTTCACTCAATGAAACGCCCCGCACAGGGCGAAAATCGGCCGCGCACCGAAGGGGTTAAAGTCCTATTTAGTATCAAGACCAGGTCTTTCTAGAGTCTTAAAACAACAACAAATGTCAGGTATTTTTCTCTTGGAAAGGAGGCAACCCTTGGTCCAACATATATTGAAGATGTTTCCTGAAGGCTGTTTTTACATACTTGTAGGGTTGCAACTTTGGGCTGTTTTTTGGGCTCATACTGGCCTGCGTTGGGCTGAATTTGGGCTTGAACTTGGAGCGCTTTGGGCTTGGAACGGATCTCAAAATCTGGCAACACTGCGTTTAAAGCACAGGCCCTGTGAGCAACACAGAGCCAGAACACAAACTGCTCATACCAGCGTTCTTGCAAATTAATATTGTGGGCTTCTCAATTGGTCCAACCTGTTACTGTCGTACTGCGGTTGAATACCGAGCTGCAGATGACACCTGTCAATTGAGGATGATTGACAGGTCTGTTCAGATACTCAAGTTAACACATGGACCACAAAAGAAGTGAAGCAGAACTGCATACATATCAACATTTTGGAGTAGACAAGTGGTAGATTAAAAAAAAATAGGTGCAGGAGTGTATTTCCCCACTGACTTGTATTGCAGCAAAGGCAATCTGCCTGAATCAGGTTTATTGGTAGTTATGGTGACAATCGGCATCCAATTTTTGGCAGTTTAATAAGATAGCTCAAACAAAAACAGAGCTCTAAACTCTATTTTTGTTTGCGCTATGTGGAATGGTCAAAAATTAAATGTCGAGGTCTGTCACATGCTCTAATCTCCCCCTTCCAAGAGTTAAGGACAAAGCGTTAATCTTTGATGTCAGAGGTAATTCTTGGAGGGGGAGACTGGGGCGTGCATTACAGGCATCGGTATTTTATTTTTGACAGTTTTACAAAACTCCGAATCAGTTTCTGCATGAAGGAATAGGGAGGCGGGAGACTAGCCTTGAAATAGGTAGTCTCCCGCCTGAATCGGGAGGGTTGGCATGTACGCAACTGCAGCACTTATCACCCAATAAAGCTTTAGAATGGGGGACCCAGGGGGAGCAGGGCGCGAGCCGGTCTCCCCCTGGGTAGGTTCGCACAATGGAGCGGGCCACCAGGTGCAATTTGGACAGCATTAAGAAAGAGGAGGGCGCGCGGGGAGGCTATTTATAGGAGTCAAATTGGTGGTTACGCACTCGCGACGGGGCGTCGGGCAGGTAAAGACTTTATTCTTTGTAAAAGCATTATTTGGCGGCTGCGTATTAGCGGGTAAACTGTTGAGGGAATTATGTCAGGGCACGGAGATGTGAATTAGGCCATTTGTGTCCTCTGTGCGGCTGGCAGGGAGGATTTATTGAGGCCCGGGGTCCCGGGGGAGGCTTGGGTGGGACTCGTTCGGCCCAAGAGGTAGGCAGCGCGCGGTGTGTCAGCTGCGGTCGCTGCGTGCCTGAATAATTCCATTGCCAAAGGGAATGAGGATGGTGCACAAGCATTACCGGTTCACTCACCGGTCGTAGAAACTGCACCTGAGGAGTTGAATGAGCCATCGGTCTTCACGCCAGCAGCAGGGCAGGTTAATCTGACCCCCCGAGTCTCCCCTCCCGCACAGCGTGCTTCAGCTAACAGGAGGAGGGGGCGGTCTCTGGGCGGAGCCGGGAGGCCAAAGCGAGGTGCTCTCGATAGAGCCTCTTTTTCCACTTTGAAGAGTGAGAGGGGGAGGCGGGCCAAGAGCGTTTGCACTGCAAGTGCAGGTCAATTACAATTAAAGGAGTTGGGGCCCTCCTCAGTTGTTCGGACTCCAGACCTTACTGTGCCTGATAAAGATAATATGTTTAATGTTCCAGGACAGACATTCTTGTTAAGCGCTGCACCCGCATTTCAATATGTATGCTCCCCAGCTTTGTCCAGTGATAACATTGGTAGGAAAGAAGTGGGGAGTCTGTTATCGGGCAATTTGTGCTCAGCTCAGCAAGGTTTATTTTTGAGGCAGACTTCCAGTGTTGGGGCAGTTCGTTTGCAGCCTGAACTTGGGGACGGTGTCATGCCAGTTAACATGCCTACATGGGCACAACCGGAAGCTCACCAGGATGCCCCAGTTTTAGAGGGTGCGTCCAATGAAAAGTCAGTTGGGCAACAATTCTTTGTTAGACCAGTTTTGGGCCAGCAGTATCAGAGCATGGAGGGGAAGATGCAGCATGCACTACCTAAGTCAGGGGCTGGTCAGTGGGTTTGGGTAGAGCGTGACGTTCCGGCAAAGGCAAACATTAGGTCCACTACATTGGCGCGAGAAGGAGGTGTGGGCACAAAAGAGAAGTTGGGTTTGAGCGGCTTGAGAGGGAAAACGCCAGTTTGCTCAGTGGCGGAGACGGCTGGTGCGAATGGTTTGCCAACAGAGCACGTAGCGGCTTCTTCATGTTGGCCCGAAGTCAAAGGAAGATCTGGTGCGGATTTTCTTTCTACAGCAGAAAAAGATAAGACTATGTCAAAAATTCAATGGCGATTTTATGATGGTGGGGTCGGTGATGGGGAGATTCCGGGTGGGAGCGGGGCTGTTTTGGGCAACGATGAAAAACAGATGGATGGTGCAGAGGAAAGTGATGAACTGGAAGAAGGTGAATTAAGGGAAGGGGATTGTGGGGAAGATGGGGGAATTTCAATGAATGACATTGGGGATCAAAGGGGTTTGTCGGGGGGGCAAACCAGTGTTCTTAGTCTATTGATAAAGTCAAGAGCGGACCGAACAATTGAACAGGACACAGCTAACGATGGACAGCACCAATCCGGTCCTCAAGAATTTCACAAACGATTGGCTCAATTGCCAAGGGGTAAGCCAAAATGGTGGGCAGCATGGCAACAATCTGAAAAACAGCAGAAAGTGACAAGATCCATTGGTGTTGGGGGGGGGGGGGATTTTGGGTTCTGATTTGGTCACAAGTAAAAAAAAAGGACTTACAGAATGAGGTTGTGCTTAGGAATAAAACAAAAGGGAATGGGCCAGTACAGGAAGTTGGTATGAAACATGTTAGATTTGGGGGTCTCTAGTTGGCAGAGGTAGGTACCGTTGTCCAAATAGGGACCCTTGAGTCTAGTCAGGGAAAGTAGGTACACTCCCGAAATAACCCCTGCTCACCCTCTTGGTAGCTTGGCACGAGCAGACAGGCTTAGTTCAGAGGCAGTGTGTAAAGCATTTGTGAACACATACAGTAATCAAGTGACAACACTACAAATGGACACCACACAGGTTATATATTTATAAAAATAGGTATACTTTATTTAGATTTATTACAAGACCATAAACGACAAAAATAATCCACAATACTGTCAAGAGTGCTTAGTTCTGATCAAAAGGCTTAATTCAAGGTTCTGTGCGAGTCGGTAGCCTCCTCCGGCTACGGCGATGTCGAGAACAAACAGAGTCTAACAAATCCAGCTGACCTCGTCGAGACGGGCCAACACAGCGTAGACAGACTCGGTCACAGTACCTTTTACTTGAAGCGGCAGGCACGGGCGTGCGAGCCGGATGGCTGTTCGTCGTGGTCGCGATGCAAAAATGGAAGCGTTGCAGGACGCGTTGTCCCTCGATGCGGTGCAGGCAGCGGCTCGTTGACGTCGTCGAGACGGAGTCGGTGAGACCAGGGCCGTGCGTTGCAGGGCGAGACGGTGCTTCAATGCGGTGCTGGCAGGTTGCGGTGCGGCGACGGAGCCGGTTTCAGGAGCTGGCATCGATCAGTCTGGACAGCGGTGCGAGTCGGGTGGTGCGTCGCAAAGCGTGCGAGCGGTGCCCAACTCCGGTGCGGTCACAGGACTCGAACTCAGCAGCAGTGACTGTGTCGGTCGGACCAGTTCGATTCGGCGTAGCGAAGCGTTGCAGGATGCGTTGTCCCTCGATGCGGTGCAGGCAGCGGCTCGTTGACGGAGTCGGTGAGACCAGGGCCGTGCGTTGCAGGGCGAGACGGTGCTTCGATGCGGTGCTTACAGGACACCGAGTCGGTCGTGAGAGTCGGTCACAGCTCCCTACCTCTGTAGCCACTGAAACAGAGTTTCCAGCAGCAATTCACAAAGGGGGTGAAGTCCAATGGTCCTGGGACTTCGGTCAGGGGCAAGCTCTCTTCCAAGCCCTTGGAGATCCTTCACAAGTTGATGAAAGTCACAGCAAAGCAAAAGTTCCTTTCTCCTTTCTTTGGCAGTCAGGCAAACCACTGCAGGCCAATCCCCCAAGCAGCACTTCAGGCTTAGGGATAGTCTCTCCTCAGTTTCTTCTTGGTTCCGCTCCTCAGCAAAGGTTTCTTCTTGTTCCCAAAAGTGATCTCATTTTCCTGGGGTCTGGGTGCCCCTCTTATACCCTGATTCTCTTTGTTCTCTGGAGGCAGAGAGGCCTCTGCCTAGTCCAAAACCAGTTCTGGTCAGTCCTGGAGCACTTTGTTTTTCTGACTCCTTCTTTCCTTTCAGAATGTGGGGCAGAGTGCTCAGCCGCCCGGCAGGAGGTGGAGCCAGCATTGTGGAAGGCAGGCACAGCCCTATTCAGACCCAGGTGCAACTCCTCCCTCCACTCTGGATGCAGATCTTTCTATTCAGCCCTGTGCTGACTCACCCTGTCTCCTGTAGCCACCCCCAGCCCCTGTCACTCAATCTCCAGACAAGGAATACACAACCTAGCAGAGGCAGGCTTGGTTAGTTAGGCAAGAAAATACCCACTATCTAAAAGTGGTATTTTCAAACACAGAATGTTAAAACCAACTTCACTAAAAGATGTATTTTATCATCCTGAGTTCAGGCATACTAAATTCGTTTTTCTACCATGTTCCCGGGGTCAGTTCTGACTATAAGGTGTAATAGTCAGTCTGCCCATTCTGGCCTATGGGGAGCAGGTAGCCTTGCAATAGTGAAAAACGAAAATGGCTGTAATTCACTATTAGGACATGCCACACACACCAGGGCATGTCCTACCTTATACTTACAATGCACCCTGCCCTAGGGCCTACTTTAGGGGTGACCAACATGCAGTAAAGGGAAGGTATAGGGACTGGTAAATGGGTGCACTCACCAATTCGACATGGCAGCCCTAGGCTGCACACAGGCTCTGCAATGGCAGGCCTGAGACACACTTTACAAGCTGCTTCTGTGGGTGGCACAACCCGTGCTGCAAGCCCACCAGCAGCATTGGATTTACAAGCCCTGGGCACACTCAGGGCACGGTACTAGGGACTGACAAGTAAACCAATCATCCAATCATGGAGTCACTAATACATACATCAATTCACGATAGGGAGCACCTGCACTTTGGCACTGATTAGAAGCGGCAAAGTGCCCATGAGCATCTAGTCCAGCAAAAACATATCGGCAACAGTGGAGGCATTACGAAAAAATGGAAGGGAGACCCACGCCAAAGATGCCAGTTCTAACACATGTCCCCTCCAGCTGAAATGTGGGGAGAACTATCCTACCCCTAGGGAGTTCTCATCGCTAAGGCGGAAAAATCTGGACAGTCTATCAGCATTGGCGTGTTCTGTACCAGGGCGGTGTTCCACCGTAAAGTCCATCCCCTGTAGGGAAATGGACCACCTCAACAGCTTTGGATTCTCACCCCTCATCTGCATCAACCATCTGAGGGGCCTGTGGTCTGTCTGAACCCGGAAGTGAGTCCCAAACAGGTATGGTCTCAGCTTCTTCAGTGCCCAGACCACAGCAAATGCCTCACGCTCAATAGCACTCCATCTCTGTTCCCGGGAAGTAACCTCCTACTGATGAAGGCTACAGGTTGGTCTAGGCCCTCCTCATTGATCTGTGCTAGAACAGCCCCTACACCATGCTCTGAAGCGTCGGTCAGAACAATGAACTCATTGGAGAAGTTGGGTGCCTGGAGCACAGGCGCCGTGCACATGGCAGTCTTCAAGGTGTCAAAAGCTTTTTGACAGGCGTCAGTCCAAATCACTTTCCTGGGCTGCTTCTTGGAAGTCAGCTCTGTCAAGGGGGCAACAATGCTGCCATACCCCTTGACGAATCTCCGGTAATACCCGGTGAGTCCTAGGAAGGCTCTCACCTCTGTCTGGGTCTTGGGGGCTCCCAAGCCAGAATGGTATCAATTTTCGGTTGGAGGGCGCCACCTGGCCGCTCCCAACCTGGTGTCCCAAGTACACCACAGAACCCTGCCCAATCTGGCACTTACTTGCCTTGATTGTGAGGCCTGCCCTCCGCAGCGCCATCAACACTTCCCAGAGGTGACGCAGATGTTCTTCCCAACTGGCACTGAACACTGCGATGTCATCCAGGTAGGCGGCACTGAAATCCTCCAGTCCAACCAACACCTGGTTGACCAACCTCTGAAAGGTGGCAGGGGCATTCTTCATCCCAAAGGGCATCACCCGGAACTGGTAGTGCCCATCTGGTGTGGAGAATGCTGACCTCTCTTTGCCCCATCAGTCAAGGCGATCTGCCAGTACCCAGACGTTAAGTCAAACGTGCTGAGGTACCGCGCAGCCCCTAACCGATCTATGAGCTCATCAGCTCTGGGGATGGGGTGGGCGTCAGTCCTGGTGACAGAATTGAGTCCCCTGTAGTCCACACAGAACCGGAGTTCTGGTGTGGCACCAGGCGCGGCAGCCTTTGGAACCAAGACCACTGGGCTGGCCCAAGGGCTGTTAGAGGACTCAATCACCCCTAGCGCAAACATCTTGGAGACCTCCTCCTTGATGCAGGCTCTGACCCTGTCAGTCACCCTGTAAGCCTTGTGCTTCACAGGAAGCCTGCCCCCAGTGTCCACATCATGGACGCACCAATGAGTGACACTGGGAACCAGGGAGAACAGGTCAGGGAACTGTCCCAACAGTTGGCGACAGTCACCCTGCTGCTCAGGTGTCAGGGAGGTAGAGAGGTTTACTCCCTCCACTGATCCATCTTGCTCTCGGGCTGACAGGAGGTCAGGAAGAGGCTCGGTCTCCTCCTCCATTCCATCATCTGTAGCTAAGAGCATGCCCACTTGGGACCTCTCCAAGTGGGGCTTCAGGCGGTTCACATGCAGGACCCGCAAGGGGTTCCTGGGAGACTGCAAGTCCACCAAATAGGTAACTGGACTCTTGCGCTCCACCACCGTAAAAGGGCCGGTCCACCTGTCCTGGAGCGCACAAGGCTCCACAGGGGCCATGACCCACACTTTCTGACCAGGCTGAAGCTCTACCAGAGTGGCATTCTGGTCGTACCACCGCTTCATCTCCTCCTGGCTGGCTTCCAGATTTGCCTCAGCAAGTTCTCTGAAACGCCTAGTCTGGTTCCTGAAGGCCAGCATGTAACTGTATACATCCTGGGGAGGTTTCCTGGGAGATTGCTCCCAGCCTTCCTTGACCAAACTCAGAGGTCCTCGCACCGGGTGTCCATAGAGGAGCTCAAAGGGACTGAACCCTAGAGACTTCTGTGGCACCTCCCGGTACGCAAACAACAGGCATGGTAAGAGGACGTCCCATTTACGCCTCATGGGTTCTTCCAGACCCATAATCATGCCCTTGAGGGTCCGGTTGAATCTCTCAACCAGCCCATTTCCTTGAGGGTGGTAAGGAGTGGTGAACTTGTAAGTTACACCGCACTCCTGCCACAGGGACTTCATGTACTTGGACACGAAGTTGGTACCTCTGTCAGACACCACCTCTTGAGGGAATCCCACACGTGAGAAAATTCCCATCAGTGCCCGTCCCACCACGGGGGCCGTCACTGTCCTCAGAGGGATGGCTTCAGGGTACCGGGTGGCATGGTCCACCAAGACCAGGCTAAACCTGTTGCCCATGGCTGTCCTGGGGTCCAGTGGCCCCACAATGTCAATACCCACCCGTTCAAAGGGGGTGCTGACCACAGGGAATGGCTGGAGAGGAGCCTTGTGCTTCCTCCCACTATTTCCACTTGCCTGGCAAGTCTGGCATGTCCTGCAGTGAGTGGCGGCACTCCTGCGCATCTGGGGCCAATAGAAATGGGTAACAAGCCTGTCAAAGGTCTTGTCCTGCCCCAGATGTCCTGCTAACGGTACATCATGAGCCAACCCCAGTAGGAAGGTTCTGAAGCGCTGGGGTACCACCAGCACACGGGCTGACACAGGCTCAGCAACCTTAGGCTCTGAATACAGGAGACCATTCTCCCAGTAAATCCAATGTGATCCAGACTGATCACCTGCTGCCTGGTCTGTGGCCTGTTGCCTCAGACCCACGAGAGAGGGGCATGCGTTCTGCTCCTCGCAGAACTCTTCCCTGGAGGGTCCTCCTTCTTGCTGCCAATGGGTCAGCTCAGGTAGGTCCCCCAGTTCAGCTACCTGTTCCCCTGTAGGCTCCAGGGCATCAACCTCAGGGTCTGCCTCCTCCTGGACCGTGGGAACTTCGGGGGCCGGTTTCCCGCGCCCCCTGCCTCCTCTCTCTCCGGCAGGCACCTGGGCCTCCCTCTCAGGCTCCAGGTCCTCTTGAACACCTTTCGCTGCCATTGACCGGGTGGTCACACATGCCCAATCAGGTAAGCCCAGCATTTCTAAATGCGCACTCCGCTCCACCTTAGCCCAAGGTGAGCTCTCCAAATCGTTCCCTAACAGTCAACAGGCATGGCTGGCCTCACAGCTACTTGAAGAGTACCCGAGACCCCCCCCATTCAAAGGGAACCTGAGCCACCTTGCAGTGACTCTCTGTGTTGTCAGCGGCAACAACCGGATAGAATGCATCAGGGATAACCTGCTCCTTAGACACCAGGTGACACTTGACAGCTGTCACACTGGCTCCTGTGTCTCTCAGAGCCTCCACCCTATGGCCATTGATGGTCACCCACTGCCTGTATTTCTTAGTGTTCTCAGGCAGCGGGGTCCTAGGTACCATCTCAGAGTCTCCTAATGAGACAAGGGAAAACACTGTGGGATCCCCCCACCTTGGGCACCCAACTCCTCCCCCAGGGCTACACTAGCCAACTGCCGGGGGACTGCACCAGTGGGTGCTGGTTTTCCATGCAAAGGGCAACGAGGATCGTTTGCCTTGTGGCCAGGGGCGCCACACTTGTAACATACCAGTGGTCCCTGGTGAACAGGGGGCCTGTCAGGGCCACTGGCTTCTTCTCAGGGGAGGCTGGGAACCTTTCCCTTGGTTCCCTTGGGGTCTACTTTGGGGCCCTTTATGGAACTCCCTCTGTTTACCCTTGTCCCCCCCACTCTTCTGCTGGGGACCCTGCCCACCCTTGGCGGAGTCTCCCACGTGACCCTTGTGGACCCGGGTACTCACCCAGCGGTCCGCCTCCTCAGCAAGCTGCCTAGGGTTAGTCAGCTTACTATCAATCAGGTGCTGGCGTAGCTCAGGAAAGCAATTACTGGACAAGTGCTCCCATGAAATCAAATCAAAGAGCGCCTAAAAATCAGTCGCTTTGCTACCTTTTACCCAACCATCCAAGGCTCTGCAAAAGAAGGTCACATATTCAACCCAGGTACTGCTTTCAATCTTACTACAGTTCCTGAACCTTTGCCTATAAAGCTCAGGGGTCAAACCATACCTAGTCATTAAGGCATCCTTCATGTGGCTGTACGAATTATAGACTTCAGAGGGCAAATCCAACAAGGTATCCCGCCCTTCACTGAGGAACCGTCCCCACAACCCCGCTCCCCAATCCTTCTCAGGGACCCGGTGGGAAGACATGGCTACCTCATAGGCTTTGAACCACTGCCCAATGTCATCATTTTTAAAAAACTCCTTCACCACATCTTTGGGAATATACACCCTAGCTTCAACAGGCACAGGCGGTACACTGCCACCAGAGGGAGTAATCTCTAAGCTTTTGGCCTTCAATTCCAACTCCCTCAAAACTTTCTCATGTTCAAACTGCATTTTCTTTTCCTCTAGGGCTAATTTCCTAGTTTGCATTTCGAATTCTAACTGCCCATTCAGCTTGAGCTTGGTCAGCTCCATTTCGTGCATCCTACTCTCTTTCCTGTCCTCCAACTCCTCTGGAGACAGTCCTCTGGCAGAAACACTGCTACCTACTGGGGAAGGTGGTCTTCCAGCCCCTAGACCCAATAGCCCCTCCAGCTGCCCTTCTGCATTCTCAGCCCCCTCCACAGGGGCACTCCTTGATTCGACCCAGGCCCTCAGCGCCTTTTGGAGGTCCTCCTTCCTGGAGAGCCCGGTCATGGACACTTTAAACTTTTTGCAGAATTGCCTGAGCTGCTTGAGGGTGTAGCATTCTAGCCTCTCTTCTTCCCAATCACACTCAACAAAGGCTACTGATGCTGGTTTCTCCATAGTGATTAAACTTGGCAGTTGCAAAAATAGGAAATCCCAGAAAAAATGCTATTAAAGTATGTGGTTGCGTTTTTGGTCTGCACTCACTAAGTAGTGTTCACCAATCACTGTACATGAGTCACAAATGCAAGTCCAGAATCTTCACCGCTGACCACCAATGTTAGATTTGGGGGTCTCTAGTTGGCAGAGGTAGGTACCGTTGTCCAAATAGGGACCCTTGAGTCTAGTCAGGGAAAGTAGGTACACTCCCGAAATAACCCCTGCTCACCCTCTTGGTAGCTTGGCACGAGCAGACAGGCTTAGTTCAGAGGCAGTGTGTAAAGCATTTGTGAACACATACAGTAATCAAGTGACAACACTACAAATGGACACCACACAGGTTATATATTTATAAAAATAGGTATACTTTATATAGATTTATCACAAGACCATAAACGACAAAAATAATCCACAATACTGTCAAGAGTGCTTAGTTCTGATCAAAAAGGCTTAATTCAAGGTTCTGTGCGAGTCGGTAGCCTCCTCCGGCTACGGCGATGTCGAGAACAAACAGAGTCTAACAAATCCAGCTGACCGCGTCGAGACGGGCCAACACAGCGTAGACAGACTCGGTCACAGTACCTTTTACTTGAAGCGGCAGGCACGGGCGTGCGAGCCGGATGGCTGTTCGTCGCGGTCGCGATGCAAAAATGGAAGCGTTGCAGGACGCGTTGTCCCTCGATGCGGTGCAGGCAGCGGCTCGTTGACGTCATCGAGACGGAGTCGGTGAGACCAGGGCCGTGCGTTGCAGGGCAAGACGGTGCTTCGATGCTGTGCTGGCAGGTTGCGGTGCGGCGACGGAGCCGGATTCAGGAGCTGGCGTCGATCAGTCCGGACAGCGGTGCGAGTCGGGCGGTGCGTCGCAAAGCGTGCGAGCGGTGCCCAACTCCGGTGCGGTCACAGGACTCGAACTCAGCAGCAGTGACCGTGTCGGTCGGACCAGTTCGATTCGGCGTAGCGAAGCGTTGCAGGATGCGTTGTCCCTCGATGCGGTGCAGGCAGCGGCTCGTTGACGGAGTCGGTGAGACCAGGGCCGTGCGTTGCAGGGCGAGACGGTGCTTCGATGCGGTGCTTACAGGACACCGAGTCGGTCGTGAGAGTCGGTCACAGCTCCCTACCTCTGTAGCCACTGAAACAGAGTTTCCAGCAGCAATTCACAAAGGGGTGAAGTCCAATGGTCCTGGGACTTCGGTCAGGGGGCAAGCTCTCTTCCAAGCCCTTGGAGATCCTTCACAAGTTGATGAAAGTCACAGCAAAGCAAAAGTTCCTTTCTCCTTTCTTTGGCAGTCAGGCAAACCACTGCAGGCCAATCCCCCAAGCAGCACTTCAGGCTTAGGGATAGTCTCTCCTCAGTTTCTTCTTGGTTCCGCTCCTCAGCAAAGGTTTCTTCTTGTTCCCAAAAGTGATCTAATTTTCCTGAGGTCTGGGTGCCCCTCTTATACCCTGATTCTCTTTGTTCTCTGGAGGCAGAGAGGCCTCTGCCTAGTCCAAAACCAGTTCTGGTCAGTCCTGGAGCACTTTGTTTTTCTGACTCCTTCTTTCCTTTCAGAATGTGGGGCAGAGTGCTCAGCCGCCCGGCAGGAGGTGGAGCCAGCATTGTGGAAGGCAGGCACAGCCCTATTCAGACCCAGGTGCAACTCCTCCCTCCACTCTGGATGCAGATCTTTCTATTCAGCCCTGTGCTGACTCACCCTGTCTCCTGTAGCCACCCCCAGCCCCTGTCACTCAATCTCCAGACAAGGAATACACAACCTAGCAGAGGCAGGCTTGGATAGTTAGGCAAGAAAATACCCACTTTCTAAAAGTGGTATTTTCAAACACAGAATGTTAAAACCAACTTCACTAAAAGATGTATTTTATCATCCTGAGTTCAGGCATACTAAATTCGTTTTTCTACCATGTTCCCGGGGTCAGTTCTGACTATAAGGTGTAATAGTCAGTCTGCCCATTCTGGCCGATGGGGAGCAGGTAGCCTTGCAATAGTGAAAAACGAAAATGGCTGTAATTCACTATTAGGACATGCCACACACACCAGGGCATGTCCTACCTTATACTTACAATGCACCCTGCCCTAGGGCCTACTTTAGGGGTGACCAACATGCAGTAAAGGGAAGGTTTAGGGACTGGTAAGTGGGTGCACTCACCAATTCGACATGGCAGCCCTAGGCTGCACACAGGCTCTGCAATGGCAGGCCTGAGACACACTTTACAAGCTGCTTCTGTGGGTGGCACAACCCGTGCTGCAAGCCCACCAGCAGCATTGGATTTACAAGCCCTGGGCACACTCAGTGCACGGTACTAGGGACTGACAAGTAAACCAATCATCCAATCATGGAGTCACTAATACATACATCAATTCACGATAGGGAGCACCTGCACTTTGGCACTGATTAGCAGCGGCAAAGTGCCCATGAGCATCTAGTCCAGCAAAAACATATCGGCAACAGTGGAGGCATTACGAAAAAATGGAAGGGAGACCCACGCCAAGGATGCCAGGTCTAACAAAACACAATAAGGAGGTAAATGACAATGTAGGAGAGGACCAAGACGTTGAGGAGGAGGATAAGAATATTCATAAGAAACTTCCTTACATGGGTATTGGTATGCCATTGGGTTCTCATTTATCAGAAAAGACGAAACTTAGAATTTGGAGACATGATTTTGTGGATGTTTTTAAACTTTTACATAGAGATTTTCAAGCCAAAGAAGGCTCCAAGGAGGAAGAGTGGGAACTAGCGAAGAGGCCTAGAGTACCTAAAACAATTGAGAATTGGACATCCGCTTTTCTTATCTATGCAAGCATTTTGTGAAAAACAGCAGGATAGAGCGGAAGCCATGTTTAAATACATGGACATAATTAGGAAGGCACAAATGTATTTTGGTGGTTCAGCCTGGTTAAGTTATGATGAGGAGTTTAGAGCCAGGATGAGTATTTTTAATGACAGACCGTGGGGTGATGTTGACTCAGAGTTGTGGCTACAATGGATGGCTTCTTCACACCGGCCAGCTACAAACACACTGCAAGCGGTTTACCGGTCACTTATCGCCCCTTTCAATATCGTCCCGCCCAGGCTGGGGCGGGGTTTTATGGGAGAGGACAACTGCAGGTTTCAGGAGCATGCTGGAACTTTAACAGAGGTTTCTGCAACAGACAATTCTGTCGTTATAAGCATGAGTGTTCACAATGTGGGGGAAAACATCCACTCACTCAGTGTTTTTCGGGCCAGAGGTTTAGCGAGCAAGGGAGAGGTCAGAGGGGAAGAGGCCAGCCATTTCCAATTACTGCAAAGGGCCCATACGCCAATTAAGTTGGAGGTTTTGTCGCGCTGGTTACAATTTTATCCAGATTCAGAGGCGGCATCAAAGCTATTTTGGGGTTTCAAAGAGGGTTTTAAGATTGGTTACCCAAGACCTAGGCAGAACCGGTGGTCAGACAATTTAAAATCTGCTGAAGAGTTCCCCCAGGTCGTTCAGCAGAAGCTAAATTCAGAAGTAGAGGCAGGCAGAGTAGCGGGACCTTTCTTACAATGCCCTATGGACAACTTAATTGTTTCTCCTCTGGGTGTTGTGCCTAAGAAAACAGAAGGAGAGTTTCGTTTAATACATCATTTATCGTGGCCGGAGGGCTCGTCCGTCCATGAGTTTATTGCACAAGAAGATTCTAGTGTGTCTTACGCATCAGTGGACGATGCTTTGAGGTTGGTCAGATCAGCTGGGAGAGCTGCAGAGTTGGCTAAGAGTGACATACAGTCAGCCTTTTGTCTTTTGCCAATCCATCCTTCTGATTTTGAACTTTTAGGCATGCATTTCAATGGCTCATTCTATGTAGACAAAGTGCTTCCTATGGGCTGTTCAATATCCTGCGCTCTATTTGAGACCTTTAGCACTTTCTTACAATGGTGTTTTATCCAGTTTAGTGGTCATACTCTTGTTTGTCACTACTTGGACAATTTTATGTTCATTGGAGTAAGGAACACTGACCAATGCCAAAAGGCTTTGCCCATTTTCCAGGTTATGGCTCAGGACCTTGGCGTGCCATTGGCACCGGAAAAAACTGAAGGTCCAAGCACTAGATTGACTTTTCTGGGAATTGAAATAGACACAATGGAGATGGTAGCTAGGCTACCAGCTGTGAAAGTTCAGGAGATAACGTCCTTCTTCTTGTCTGTGATTAATGAAAAGAAACTGGAACTCAGAAAAGTGCAGAGACTATTGGGTTATCTGAATTTCGCATGTAGAGTGGTCAGGGCAGGCAGAACTTTTTGTAGGCGTTTGGGCATGTCCATGTCAGGCATGTCCATGTCCCTCATCACAGAGTGCGGTTATCTATGGCTATCAGGGCTGACCTTCGCATCTGGTTGATGTTTCTTGAAGAGTTCAATGGGGTGTCTTTGTTTTTTACGGATGAAGATATGATCTGGCAGATACAAATATTCTCTGACGCGTCTGGTGCTAAAGGTTTTGGAATATTCTGGGGAGGTCGTTGGTGTGCTGAAAGTTGGCCTGCACATTGGTTGAATCAAGGTCGCAGCATAGCATTTTTAGAGTTCTTCCCGCTGTTAGTGGCATTGTTTGTTTGGGGAGAGGAGTTCAAGGACAGATCAGTCCTTTTCAATGTAGATAATTTGGCTGTGGTTGAGTTGATTAACAAGCAGAGGGTAAAGGATTTGAAAGTTTTGCGGCTTTTACGTGCCTTTATGCTGAAATGTCTGCAACTTAACATTGTTTTTAAGGCAAGACACATTCCTGGAGTTAATAACAGTATAGCGGACGCTCTGTCTCGTTTTCAGTGGAAGAAATTTCGAGACCTGGCTCCTGGGGCGGAACGCAACAAGACTCAGATCCCACAGTGCGTTTGGGCCTGGGGGGAGTGAGGATAGTTGAGCTAGTAGAAAACTCAGTTGCAGTATCCACAAGGCGAAGTTATCAACAAGCTTGGAAAGAATTCATAAGTTATGGTAACAATGTCGCACAGGCTGGGGGTATGGTCAATGAAGAACTGTTTTTATTGGGTTTTGTGCTGCAGCTGATAAATAAAGGCCTCTCACACACTACTATCTCAGGAAAATTAGCAGGTATTTCCTTCTATGGGCCGTTGTGGTGGGGTAGGGACCCGGTGGGCGGTGTACTGGTGAAAAAAGTACTTAAAGGTTTGAGTAGGGAACAGAGCAGTACCAAAATGCTGCGAGAACCAGTTACTTTTGATTTGTTGAATCAAATGTTGTTACAGTTACCAATTTGCTGTTATGATGATTTTGAATGTTTCAAATTTAGGCTATGCTTTTTGTGGTTGTTTTTTGGGGCATTCAGAGCATCCGAGTTGTTGGGTCTAAGGAGCAAGGCAGGTATACTTAGCGATGAAGTTTTTCTGGAGCAACACAGATTAAGGATATGGTTAAGGGCATCTAAGACGGATCAATTAGGCAGGGGTAAATGGGTGTCCTTGAACAAAAGTGGGGTGGAAGATTGTTGCCCGGTAATGGAATGGGAGAATTTTCAGAATTCCAGTTTTTATAAACAAGGTGAAATTTTTTGCCACAACACTGGAAACAGGATTTCTATTGCCCAGCTATTGGCAGTAATGAGGAAGGCAATCAGCAGGTTGGGTAGGAATCCTATGCTCTTTGGCACACACTCTTTTCGAATTGGGGAAGCGACAGAAGCTGCAAGGCTGGGTTGGTCATGGTCCAATATCCGTAGGATCGGGAGATGGAAATCCAAATGTTGTGAAAAATATGTTAGAAAATAATTAGCTGTATCTTGTTTTGTATGGTCGCTAATATTTGTTTTTCTACCTAGGTTGTGTACAAGGGCTTTTATCTCGGAAAAAGAAAACCTGGATAGTGGGACATTCCTTCATTAAATGGGCAGCTTTATACGCTGAACGACAAATTTATGGCATATCTCTTGGACTTTCCAGTGTTTGTCACGAGGTGGTATGGGAAGGAAAAGGGGGAATGCGTTGGGGGGATTGTTTCATACTCTGTCTTTAATGTTTTCTGGCGGGGTCCACCTGAGGTATTGATCATTCATCTAGGCGAAAATGATTTGGTAAATCTGTCAGGTTTGTCTTTAATAAAACAAATGAAGCTGGATTTGGCTCTCATAAAGAATAACTGGGGCAATACAATTGTAATTTGGACAGAATTTATACCTCATCAACATTGGAGAGGAGCACGAAGCCATGCAGCAATGGAGAAAGCAAGACGTAAACTCAGTAGAGCTGTGAGAGTCTTTTGTGGTGCCATGGGGATTACAGTCTTATCTCATTGCAATATACAACTTTCAGAGGGGCATCTTTTTCGCGACGATGGGGTTCATTTATCTCAAATGGGGCAAGCATATTATTTACTGGAATTGAGAGATTTGATTGCAAAAATATGGAATCAAAATATTTGCTGCTCTAGCAGAATTTCATAACGTTCCTCATTACATTTTTGGTTTGGTGGGGACAGGAAAACTCTTCGGTTTTCCTGGGTGGCTTAATTTTTTGGGGGGTGGACAGTCTCGAGCGGGCTTATCCATCCCTCAAGGGGGGAGGGGTGGGAGTACAGGACACGGGAAAAGGGGAAGGAAAATGATGGGGGTTTCTTTAACATGAGTTCAGTTCTTTTCGGATGCTTGATCACCACTGGGGGTTATGTTTTGAAGATATGTTAAGCTGATGTTGTGTTTGACTTATATTGAATTATTAATGCTGTGTTATTTAAATTTATGATATGCACCTGTCTTAATAAAGTGGCCTTTTTTGCTGAATTAAGAAGTTGTGGGACGTGAGTTATTGTGCGATGGGGGACCCAGGGGGAGCAGGGCGCGAGCCGGTCTCCCCCTGGGTAGGTTCGCACAATGGAGCGGGCCACCAGGTTCAATTTGGACAGCATTAAGGAAGAGGAGGGCTCGCGGGGGAGGCTATTTATAGGAGTCGAATTGGCGGTTACGCACTCGCAACGGGGCGTCGGGCAGGTAAAGACTTTATTCTTTGTCCCACCCTTATTTTCGGGTTTTATTTGTTCTGAAACTCCATTTAGAATTTTTGCCACTATAAGACACGTATAGTCTTCTTCATACAGATTAGGTAGGCGGAATTTTTTTGGGGGGTGGACAGTCTCGAGCGGGCTTATCCATCCCTCAAGGGGGGAGGGGTGGGAGTACAGGACACGGGAAAAGGGGAAGGAAAAGATGGGGGTTTCTTTAACATGAGTACAGTTCTTTTCAGGATGCTTGATCACCACTGGGGGTTATGTTTTGAAGATATGTTAAGCTGATGTTGTGTTTGACTTATATTGAATTATTAATGCTGTGTTATTTAAATTTATGATATGCACCTGTCTTAATAAAGTGGCCTTTTTTTGCTAAATTAAGAAGTTGTGGGACGCGAGTTATTGTGCGAATTTCCTATTAAGTGCAACAGTATTCATGTTTTAAAGAGGGGAGCTTAGTGTCACTCACATAGAGCAATTTTAAATGATTTTTATGTATGCCAAAATCTGGCAACACATAGGTGAGAGATGTAGAGAAGCGTTGTAGTGGAGAAACTTTTAAGCAGGAAACATAAAATAGCATTAGTTTTATTTTTGCTTTTAAATTGAAAGCTTACCTCTTTGGAGCGTATATGTATAACTATTTGCTGAGTGCCCTATGTACAATCACGGTGTTGGGGGGTTAGAAATTTGGAATGCTCCTCTTAGTAACCACCAAACACATTCGCCCACCCAATCGCCCACATTGGCTGACCGTTTCATCCTTGAAATCCCACTAAACATACATTCTCTCATAAATGAACACACACCTGTAACTTTAGTTAAAATATAATTCACTCTTTCCGGAACGTCATAGGACTATCTATTTTGGCGTCAGGTAGGGCACTTTTAATGGGCGTTTTGTTGCTCAATGACGGAAGACAGCTGCCCTGCATCTTAGAGAAGAAGTACGCCGTGCCTGACCTCAGCATGGCCATCACGAGACAAGCACGTTTGCACGCACGGCCTACTGGGTAAGATCTCTGCGAGTCCCCGCCCCCTTGTCAAATTTCCAACGGCACCAGCTGGGAAAAAGAAACTCGAAGCCATGGACCCAGAGGCTGAGGAGATGGAAGAAGAGTTGGAACGGGAATTGAAAAGGATCAGCTTGTCGTACTCTGAAGGGGACGAGGAGGAAGGGACAGAGCCGCCACTAGAAGTGTCGGAGGCGGTAAGGAGCTGGGAGAGGGCATAGCGCCGCTGCTTTGAGTTACGGTTGTTGTGTTGCCTGTGTTGCTAGGCGACGGCTACTCCTGAAAGTGCAGTGCAGTAGTGCCATGCGTTCGTGAATTCTGGCAGTCTCGGTATAAACCTCTGCTTCAGTGGGGTAGTCACTATCTCTTCGCGTTTGTTAGGGCACAATAATGATGCTTTTTAATTCCCAAACAATGATTTCTGTGGGGAAACAGACATCTGGGAGGTTGGTGTCTCACATCACTCCCTTTTACTGCACGTATTTCGCTGTAAACCGTGGAGTAACCCCATCGATTTCAGTAATGCAGCCCCACAAACACAGAACTTAAAGCAAGTCTGCCTTTTTAATCAAAGTGGTTTTCCGAAGCAGTTTTGCCTCTTCACGATCTCTGTAGAATCCCTAAGGGATCATTCATTGTTTTCAAATATTAGATGCCCTTTAAACGAGCACCGACAAAGCTAACAGGTCTGACTTTGGCTGCCAGCCTTTTAACTTTGCCAGTTCATGTTTTGTCCTGTCATGTTTTTAGCAAAACTTTAATGTTGGTTCCTCAGCGGTCTAAATTTGTTTTTTAGCTAAAGGCAAAAATATTTTTTTCTCAAAAAAGCACGCATTACCGTAGTTGCCTCTCTCACCGAAGGGAACTACCTTGTGTGTGGATGTACTGCTTGTGAAAGGGCAGCATGCCACAGTGAAATCAGCCAGTGGCTGATGAGGACTGACCCATAATGCATCCTTGAGTGGGTGAAAGAAAAATATGAATAACACAACAACAGACTAAAGGATGAAGTCTGTCAGAAAACCACGATAGCTTACTAAGGAATACACATAATTTAGTCAAATCAAAAGGTCTTGGCTAACACTAGACAAAAAAAGCCAATTGGTCTGGTGTTGGCTGCCAGCCCCTTTGCCTTTGGTAATGCTTTTTTTGTAATATTTTTGAAAATCTTAATTGCAAATAGAGAGGGTTGTGAAGACAGGTTTGTATAGATAGAGTTGCAAAACTAGCTAGACAGATAGTCGCATAGATAGAGATGGTTGTATTGTTAGATATATAGAGAAGGTTGCATAGCTAGAGAGGGTTGCAAAGATGTAGATAGGTGTGCATAGCTCAATCAATCAATCAGCATTTGTACAGCGCAACACTGTCACCCCTAGGGGTATCTGGGTGCTGTGTTTCCGTGGAAGAGACGGGTCTTGAGCACTGTTCCCTGTAAGGTGAACGCCTGCGCACCTATGTGAATCTGAGCGCGCAGTGACTTCTTTGAAGCGCACACACCACGAGAGGCAAGTATTCATGTTAATCGCAGCGCCCTGTAGAAGAATGATGGGCGCTGCGATTAACATGAATACTTGAAGAAAAGCAGACAATCTGCCCCCCTCCTCACTCTATCAAGAAAAGTCATGCAGCAAGTCTAAAAGCACGACGGGTGCTTTCACAATCATTAACATATATTAGTGATTGTGAAAGTACAAGTCGTGCTGTAGGGCTTGCTGCCTGCCTTTTCTCAACAGAGCGCAGCAGTTTATGTGCCTTTTTGAAAGTTTTCATGTTAAATGCAGCCCCTTGTGTAAGCATGTTGGGCCCTGCAATTAACATGAAAACTTTCAAAAAGGCACGCAATTTGCAGCGTTCTATTAACAAAAGGCATGCAACAAGCCCAACAGCACAACGTGTGCTTTCACAATCACTAATATGTATTAGTGATTGTAAAAGCACACTTCGTGCTGTTGGGCTTGCTGCGTGCTTTTTCTTAAAAGAGCACAGCAGTTTGTGTGCCTTTTTGAAAGTTTTTATGTTAAATGCAGCCCCGAGTGTACGCATGTCGGAAGCTGCAATTAACATGAACACTCTCAAAAAGGCACACAATCTGCTGCGCTCTATTAACAAAAGGCACGCAGCAAGCCTAACAGCACGACGTGTGCTTTCACAATCCCTTAATATATTAGGGATTGTGAAGTGCTGTTAGGCTTGCTGTGTGCTTTTTGTTGATAGATAGGGCGACCAGAATTTAAAAGCCAAAAACCGGGACATTTCACACAAACAGAAAATGGACTACACATAGCTGCCAAGGTTTCAGATTGCTATGTGTGACGTTTTCAAATTTTCAGTGCAATTATGAGTGACATTCAAGATTGCACCACAATGGAATCTGTGAAAATGCATTGTTGTGTCCTATCCTTAGCCAACCACAGAACATTCATTATATGCGTTTTATCTCCTACTGCATTTCTTGCATGCCTTTCGCAGCCCTGCCAAGTACCACGCATCAGGCTTAGACTAGTGCATTTTAGTGTGGTAGTCTGCATCACCACACTGAAATACATTAATCACACATTTGTAGCGCCTTGACAACACCTGTGTGCTGTGAGGGAGAAGCTGGAACTGCAGCTGCAAAGTGCACGTCATGTGCACTATTGTAGTAGATAACCATGCTTTATTCAAGCTGCCAGTTTGTGGTCTCATTGTGCAATATACTTTTGATTATCCGGATATTCTTCTGCTACCGACACTACTAGACCAGTAGGCATAATCGGGAACAATGAAACAAATGGTAGCCGTATCTAACCACTAGCATACTTCCGTCTTTTTTCTAAATCGTACAGAGAACATACTGCCTGTTGGATTGCAGAAAATGCCGCTTAAATTAAGCGCTAGGGTGACATTCGCAAACAAAGGAATTGTTGCTGTAGAGAAGTAAGGTGGTTGCTATGCGGCGGCGAGGTTGAGACCCTAATCTCTTTCTGTTCTGGGCATGTGGGCGGCCGGGGCCTGGCTGCGGGCCTGGAGGATACATGCGTCTGTCTGAATGGGTAGTTAGTGCCCTGGTAGTGATGCACCACTGTAAGCATCATGCGGCAAATACATGACAGGTAGCACTCCAGGAGAGGGACCCCTCTGCTGTGGGGGCGTGGTGGCCTGTTGCTTGGGGGTGCTCAGTGAGTGAAGCGGCCCGGGTCCACTGGGGCCTCCCCCAACCTCGCACTTGGTGTGAGTTAGAATGGAAGGACCCATCAAACATTCCACTCACCTCCTGGGCGCAGTACCCAAAAACAGCTTAGCTGTCTTCTCATTTCCAGCACCGCTGTTGCCGGGAACACTCAGCTGCTGAGCTCCACTTTGTTTGGGGACAATTTGTGTTGCCCATTGTCCGGACCACCTGGGGAACTGACAGTCTTTGGAATGAGTGAGTGCCTGATACACTCTTAGTGAGAGAGCAACAAGGAGTGCGGGGCTAGCACACCGCAGTGGTGCCGGTTCGACTACCTCATACCTTGATTCTGCTCGCGAGAAAGTGTCACTCATAGTCATTGAAATGGCACTCATAATACACTGAAATTAAGAAAATGTTACACGTAGCAATCTGAAACCTTGGTAGCTATGCATTTGTTGATAAAGCGTGGCAGATTGTGTGCCTTTTTGAAAGTTTTCATGATAATTTCAGCGCCCGTCTTGCCTATACACAGCACTGCAATTAACTTGAATACTTTCAAAAAGGCACATAATCTACACCGCTCTATCAATAGGTTGATCATACGTCACGGATTTGCCGGGACAGTCCTGGTTTTTCACCACCTGTCCCAGTAGATTTCGGTAAATTTGGCTCATGTCCTGGTTTTTAGAGTGGGTCAACTGAAAACGGTGGGAGGTGCCTTTTTATTTTTTCCAAAGCAGGGACAATTAGCAGCTGTTATAAAAAATCAATTTAATTAACTGGCATGATACTGGCTTTAAAATCTTTATTTTATCAATGTTTTTACTGCCACTTCTGTAATTCTATGCTGATGAGTGCTGTTATTCTGTGTGCTCCATTAAAGTAAAAATTGTAGTCAGTCCTGCCAAGTACCACGCATCAGGCGTTAGACTAACGCATTTCAATGTGGTGGTCCGCATCACTGCACTGAAATGCAAAGTCATGCATTTATAAATCCTCCTCCGAGGACAAGCCCAGTGCCAGCTGGTAACTAGCACCACTAAAAGAAAGCTGGCAGCGCATGGTCAGCCCTGCTTGCGCGGATTTGTGGGTTGGCTCAGCTAGCTTTGGGCTGGCTTTAGGGGCTACAATGTAACAACTTCACCCGTAGTGGGTGGGCGCCACATTCAGTTTCACTGACCTCACGTGACAACGCGAGCGAATCAGTGTCTGCGTAATTTACCCTGAGCCGAAGGTCCGATAGACTGAGACCGAATACGCACCTACCTATAGGCGCCCTGGCGCCTGCGGTGCGAGCATGCGGCACAACAGTCAGTTTACATTTGGCAGTGGGCACCGCGCATTGTTCTGCCGACCCGCGTGGCCCTAATGTGCCTATGGCCGCCCGCGACCTGACCCAGACTGCGGCCGCCGCGGAAGTGGTGCTGCTTCATGTTTAGCAGACAGCCTGCACGAGTCGTCACGTCCTGGACCGTGGCATCTGCAGGCAGCCTGGCCCGTGCAGGGGGAGTTGTTGCGGCGGGCTGCTGGCATCTTCAAAAGTCACAGGTGAGACCCCAGGGTGCAACTAGCCTTGAGTCTGGTATGTTGATAGTAAATCCTGCCCACTCATACGCATACCAGACATAGTATTGAAGCGGCCTAAGGACGTCGGCCGTAACACAGGCTGTGAACACCGAGGACCATGCTAAAACTTTCCCAGCACTGTGGCATTTAAACAAACAAAGCGCACTTATGAATGCTTTTTCCTGTACAGCCTGCCATGCCGTCACTTGCAGGCCCTTGGTAGACTGTGCTGGAAACTGAGAAAGTGTGGCGCAGCCCAGGATGGCGATATGAAATAATTTAATTAAAATCTTACCTGCTCATTTCCTCAGTCCCCTGCAGCCTCACTGTTAGACTTGGCATCTTTTGGCGTGTTTCCCCTGAGTTTTTGCTTTCTGACCTCCCGGTTTTGACTCTGTTTGTGCTGGCTTAGTGTTTCTGTGCACTTTTCTCACTGCTGATCAGTGGTAAAGGGCAAGTGCTCCTATGGTAAAATGTGTTATGGATTGGTGTTTCCATGATTGGATATTTGATTTACTTGTTAGTCCCTAGTAAAGTGCACTGAGTGTGCCAGGGCCTGTAAATCAAATGCTACTAGTGGGCCTGCAGCACTGATTGTGCCACCCACGTGAGTAGCCCTGAAAAGGTAACTCAGACCTGCCATTGCAGAGTCTGCGCGCAGTCTGGTACTGCCATGTCGACTTGGCCAGTGCACTCACTTGTCAGGCCCCAACCTTCCCTTTTCTTACATGTCAGGCACCCCTAAGGTAGGCCCAAGGTACCCCTGTGGGCAGGGTGCAGTGTATGTGAAAGGTAGGACATGCTCTGGTGTGTGTGGCATGTCCCGATAGTGAATTACTGCCAATTTAGTTTTCCACTATTGCAAGGCTACCTGTTCCCCATAGGACAGAATGGGAAGTTTGTTTATAACATCTTATAAACATAACTGGCCCTGGGAACTAGGTAAGAAAATGAAGTTTAGTATGCCTGAACTCAGAATCTAAAGATGCATCTATTAGGGAAGGTGATTTTTACATTCTGTGTTTGAAAATACCACTTTTAGAAAGTAGGTATTTTCTTGCTCACTCATCCTGTGATGGAATGTGGATTGCCTGTCTGGGTTTTGGATGACAGAAGGCTGGGGAGCAGGAGTGGCTCCAGATAGTCTAGGTGAGTCAGGAAAGGGCTGAATTAGACCTGGGCTGCAACTGGGGAAGGGGGAGGAGATTTCCTTGCACCTCAAAGGGCCTGGTCTGCCTCTGACAATGCCGTCTCCACCTCCTGCCAGGAAGTCACACCAGAGAAGGCAGAACTGGTTCTGGCTGGAAACAGACACTCTCTGCCTAAAGGATTTTGGGATATAAATATTGGGGCCCAAACCCCTGAACTTTAGAACTCTTTTGGATCAAGAAGACTGCCAAGAAGAAGAGCTGGAGAAGCTGTGAGGAGGAACTACCACTTTGCTGTGTGCTTTGCTGTGTTGGCCTGCAGTGGCTGCTTCTGTCTTGGGCAATGAAAGGACTGGACTGAACTTTCTGCAATCTACTTTGTGAGTTTCTCCAAGGGCTTGAGGTAGAGCTTGCCCCCTGTTCAAGAAGTCTCAGGCACAACAAAGACTTCAAGCTCTTCTGCCCTCAGCACTGGGGACTGTGTGTTTTGTGCTGCAACAGAAGAAAAGCAACTCGACGACGACGCCGCTGCCGACTCCGTGTCCCGAAGGCACCGCAGAGGGCACCGGCGCAACGCCGCACCGCGACCCTGGTCTCACCGACGCCGCCTGCTGACGCCGCCACTGAGCCACTGCTAGCACCGCGACCTGTGGGCACTGCACTCCGCACCGCTTCGCGACGACGCCTTGGCACCGCAGAGGGCACCGCCGCACCGCGACCCTGGTCTCACCGACGATGCCTGCTGATGCCACCACCGAGCCGCTGCTCGCACCGCGACCTGTGGGCACTGCACTACGCACCGCCTCGCGGTGACGCCTTGGTATCCCCGACGACGCCGCTCCACGCCGAAATCTACGCCGCTGCTTGCACAGTGATTCGAGGGCACCGCTCGTAAAGTTACACGACGCACCGCCCTCATCCCGCACCGTGGCCTGGGCCTACCGACGCCGGCGCCATCGACTCCAGTTCGTCAGCCGACGACAGCGCTTCAGCAACGACGACGCCGCTGCTTGCACCGTGACCTGCCAGCACCGTGACAAGCACCGCCTTCATCTCGCACCGCGACCCTGGTCTCACCGACGACGCCATCCGACAACGCCACCGAGCCGCTGCTCGCACCGCGACTTGAAGGCACCGCACGCCGCACCGCTGCACGTCGCACCGCTGCACGTCGCACCGCAGCACCCGGCGCCTGCCGACGCCAGCAGAGAGGAGATCGATCTGCAACGCATATGACTTCGAGGGCCCCGACGACCCCTGCACCGACCTCCCGAACCGACGCCTGCGGACGCCGTGCTTTCGGAAGCCCAACGAGAGGTGGCCGACGCCCTGCATTTCTAAAAGGTACTGTTTGCGGGTCTTCCCGACACTGTAGCTGACCCGCGACGCCGCGGTCAGCCAGAACTGTTTGGATTTGTTTGCTAACGACGCCGCGATAGCCCCGGACGGAGCTATCGACATCAAGGAACTGTTTTTAAAGCATATTTTGATAACTGAAGATTTTTAAGTACTGTATTGTGGATTTTTATCGTTTTTGCTCTTGTCTTAAGTATATAAAAATATTGGATATTTTTCTAAACTGGTGTGGTGTCCTTTTATAGTGCTTACACTGTATTACTGTTGGGAATGTGCAAATGCTTTACACACGGCCTCTAAGATAAGCCTGACTGCTCGTGCCAAGCTACCAAGGAGGTGAGCAGGGGTTATTTTAGGAGTGTAACTCCCTTACCCTGACTAGGAAGAAGGGTCCCTATTTGGACAAAGGTGCAAGCCCTTGCCAACTAGAGACCCCCATTTCTAACATTGGTTGTCAGCGGTGAGGATAGGACTTGCGTTTGCACTTGACTTACAGTGAGTGGTGTGCACTACTACCATATCGCAGACCATTACGTGCCACATACTGGTTCTTTTTCTTTTTGGCCTATTTTTGATCCTGCCAGTTTGAACTTGCTACTTCATCATGCCGGAATCAAGAGCATCATCCGTTGCATTCCTGGAAATTGCCTTTGAGGAGGATAGGTTGGAAGCCTACATTGTTAGGGAATTGAAATCAATTTGCAAAAACCTAAAAGTCCAAGTCAGAGGCCTCACTAGGAAGGACGAGCTACAAAAGGCGCTGAGGGCCTGGGTAGCAGCCAGACATGCCAGCGAGCAGTCTGGTGATCTCACTGGAGAGGCGGAGGAGACTATTCCTAGGGTGGATGTGCTTTTGGGAGGGGGGGGAACCCTCCAGGCCAGGTAGCAGTGGCCTGTCCCCAGAAGAGCTGGAGGACAGGCGGGAAGCAAGGAGAGTGGCAGTAGAACTGGAGAAGCTTAAGTTAGCCATGGAAGAGAAAAGGACGATGTTAGATCACGAGATCAGGATAAAGGAGCTGGATCAGAGAAGTAGAACCAGCTCAGATGGTGGCAGCAACTCGTCAAGACAGGCAGACCGAATTGTGCACATCCCTAAAATTATAGGCAAAGAATTAAAGAAGGGGGATTACATACAAAGGTGGTTTCAGGGGTACGAGGCAGCAATTCACATGAATGGGGTCCCCGAGGAGAATTGGGGAGCAGGATTGTGGCCTCTCTTCCCAGCAGAAGCAAGGGATACTTTAATAGCCTTGGGTAAGGGGTATCACCTCACCTATCCAGACATGAAGGACGCCCTTCTCACTAAGTATGGTCTTACTCCTGAAAAGTACAGGGATCAGTTCAGGTCCAGATAGAAGACTGATGCCAACACTTGGTTGGAATGTGTGGATGTGTTTTGCCGGTCACTGGATGGCTGGGTGAAGGGCATTAATGTGACAGATTTTCAGGGGCTCTACAATTTGATTGCATGGGAGCACTTGTCTAGTCTATGTTTTGCAGATCTGCGCCAGCACCTAGTTGATAGTAAGCTGACTGACCCCAGGAAGCTTGCTATGGAGGCGGACCGCTGGGTGAGTACCAGGGTTCACAAGAAAGCGTTTGGGGGAGACTCAGCCAAAGGTGGGCAGGGTCCCCAGCAGAAAAGTGGGGGGGACAAGGGTAAAACACAGGAGTTCTCTAAAGGGCCCCAAATTAACACCCAGGGTAAAGGTTCCCATCCCCCCGGAGATAAGAAGCCAGGGGTCTCATCAGGAAAGCCTGCTGAGACTGGCCCCCGCAGGTGTTTTGCATGTGACCAGGTGGGCCACATGAAGGGGGACCCCAAGTGTCCAAAGGGGGCTCAGCCACCCACCGGTGGGCAGTCCAAGGTGTTGGCTAGTGTAGCGCTTGGGGAGGAAGAGTACCCACAGGAGGATGGGGATCCCGCAGAAATGACCCTCGTCTCACTAGGGGACAGTGAGATGGTCCCAGGACACCAGGTGCCCCCTAACACAAAGAAATACAGCACCTGGGTGACCATCAATGGGAAAAGGGTAGAGGCTCTCAGAGATACTGGAGCCAGTGTGACCTCAGTCCGGTGTCACCTGGTCTCTGAGAAGCAGGTAGTCCCAGGGGCATTCCACCAAGTAATTGCTGTAGACAATTCAGAGCGCCAGTGTCTGGTGGCGCAGGTTCCCTTTGAGTGGGGGGGTCTCAGGTCCTTTGAGGGTGGTTGTGAGCCCTTCCATGCCTGTAGATTGTCTGCTAGGTAACGACCTGGAGCAGTCCTTATGGAAGGATGTTGAGCTCAGTTCTCACTTGGAGATACTTGGGTTTCCAGAGTGGGCATGCGTGTCCACTCGGTCAATGGCGGCCAGAAAGGGTGATCAAGAGGACTTGGAGCCTGAAACCGTGGCCCAAGTCCCTGCCAAGAGAAAGGGCAAGGGGCGCAGGAAACCGGCCCCTGAAGTTCCCACGGACCGGGAGGAGGCGGACCTTGAGGGGGACGTCCCAGTGCCTACAGGGGAGCAGGTAGCTGAACTGGGGGACATCTCTGAGCTGACCCATTGGCAGCAAGAAGGGGGTCCCACCAGGGAGGAATTCTGCAAGGAGCAGAAAGAGTGCCCTTCTCTGGAGGGTCTGCGGTGGCAGGCTGCAGACCAGGCCGCAGGTGATCAGTCCGGAACACATTGGATCTACTGGGAGAATGGTCTCCTGTACAGTAAGCCTAAGGTCGCTGAGCCTGGGTCAGCCCGTGTGCTGGTGGTACCCCAGCGCTTCAGGACCTTCCTACTGGGTCTGGCTCATGACTTGCCTTTGGCAGGACATTTGGGTCACGACAAGACCTTTGACAGGCTTGTCACCCACTTCTTCTGGCCCCAAATGCGAAGGCAGTCAGATGGACATTGCAGGTCTTGCCAAACTTGCCAGGCAAGTGGTAAGAGTGGGAGGAAGGTCAAAGCTCCTCTCCAACCTTTTCCAGTTGTTGGAACACCCTTTGAAAGGGTAGGGATGGACATTGTGGGGCCACTGGATCCCAAGACAGCCATGGGCAACAGGTACATCCTGGTCTTGGTGGACCATGCCACCCGGTACCCGGAGGCAATCCCTCTCAGAACAACGATGGCGCTAGTGGTGGGCCGGGCGTTAATGGGGATCTTTTCCCGCTTGGGGTTCCCCAGAGAGGTGGTTTCTGACAGAGGGACCAATTTCATATCCAAGTATATGACATCCCTGTGGAAGGAGTGTGGTGTAACCTACAAGTTCACCACCCCTTACCACCCACAAGGTAACGGTCTGGTGGAGATATTCGACCAGACCTTGAAGGGCATGATTAAGGGTCTAACAGAACCCATGAGGCGTAAGTGGGACGTCCTCTTGCCATGCCTTCTCTTTGCGTACAGGGAGGTGCCACAGAAGTTTCTGGGGTTCAGTCCCTTTGAGCTTCTGTATGGTCACCCTGTGAGAGGACCTCTGAGTTTGGTCAAGGAAGGCTGGGAGGCAGCTCCCAGGAAAACCCCCCAGGATGTGTTTAGTTACATGCTGGCCTTCAGGAACCAAACTGCCCGCTTCAGGAAACTCGCTCAGGCGAACCTCGAAGCAAGCCAGGAAGAAATGAAGAAGTGGTATGACCAGAATGTCACTCTGGTCGAATTTCAACCTGGGCAGAAAGTGTGGGTCATGGCCCCAGTGGAACCTTGTGCCTTGCAGGATAAGTGGACTGGGCCATTTGAGGTGGTGGAGCGCAAAAGTGATGTCACCTACCTGGTGGATTTGCAGGCTCCAAGGAACCCTTTGAGGGTCCTCCACGTGAACCGCCTCAAGCCCCACTTCGAGAGGTCCGAAGTGAGCATGCTCTTGGCGACAGATGATGGAACGGAAGAGGAAAGTGAACCTCTCCCTGACCTCCTGTCTACCAAGGAGCACGATGGGTCAGTGGAAGGTGTGATCCTCTCCCCTGAGCCCAGAACAGCAGAGCGACTGTCACCAGTTGTTGGGACAGTTTGCCCCCCTGTTCTCCCTGACCCCAGGTGTTACTGGTGTACCCATGACGTGGACACCGGTGACAGCCCTCCTGTGAAACACAAGATTTACAGGTTGACTGACCGGGTTAAGGCCAGCATTAAAGAGGAGGTCTCTAAGATGTTAGCGTTAGGGGTGATCGAGCCTTCCAACAGTCCTTGGGCCAGCCCAGTGCCAGAACTGCGGTTTTGTGTGGACCACCGTGGGCTCAATGCCGTCACCAGGACTGACGCACACCCCATCCCCAGAGCTGATGAGCTCATTGATCGGTTGGGAGCTGCCAAGTTCCTCAGCACGTTTGACTTAACGTCTGGGTACTGGCAGATTGCCTTAACCGATGGGGCCAAGGAGAGGTCAGCATTTTCAACCCCAGAAGGACATTACCAGTTCCGGGTGATGCCCTTTGGGTTGAAGAATGCCCCTGCCACCTTCCAGAGGTTGGTCAACCAGGTGTTGGTTCGGCTGCAGGATTTCAGTGCCGCCTACGTGGATGACATAGCAGTGTTCAGTTCCAGCTGGGAAGAACACTTGCAGCACCTCGGTGAAGTGTTGAAGGCGCTGCAGAGGGCAGGCCTCACGATCAAGGCCAGTAAGTGCCAAATCGGACAGGGTTCGGTGGTGTACTTGGGACATCAGGTAGGAAGCGGCCAGGTGGCGCCCCTACAACCCAAGATTGACACCATTCTGGCTTGGGAGCCCCCCAAGACCCAGACAGAGGTGAGGGCCTTCTTAGGACTCACCGGGTACTATAGGAGGTTTGTTAAGGGGTATGGCACCATTGTTGCCCCCTTAACAGAGCTGACTTCCAGGAAGCAGCCCAAGAAGGTGATCTGGACTGAGTCCTGCCAGAAGGCTTTTGATGCCCTGAAGGCCGCCATGTGCACGGCACCCGTGCTCAAGGCACCCGACTTCTCCAAGGAATTCGTCGTGCAGACTGACGCTTCAGAGCTTGGAGTGGGAGCGGTGCTCTCACAACTGAATGAAGAGGGCCTAGACCAGCCTGTAGTCTTCCTTAGCCGGAGACTACTCCCCAGGGAACAGAGGTGGAGTGCCATAGAAAGGAAAGCTTTCGCTGTGGTCTGGCACTGAAGAAGCTGAGGCACTACCTGTTTGGGACTCACTTCCGGGTTCAGACAGATCACAGGCCCCTCAGATGGTTGATGCAAATGAGGGGTGAGAATCCAAAATTGCTGAGGTGGTCCATACAGGGAATGGACTTTACGGTGGAGCACCGCCCTGGCACAGAACACGTCAATGCAGATGGTCTGTCCAGGTTCTTCCGCCTTAGTGAAGAGAACTCCCAGGAGGTTGGGTAGTTCTCCCTACTTTCAGCTGGAGGGGACATGTGTTAGACTTGGCATCTTTTGGCGTGTTTCCCCTGAGTTTTTGCTTTCTGACCTCCCGGTTTTGACTCTGTTTGTGCTGGCTTAGTGTTTCTGCGCACTTTTCTCACTGCTGATCAGTGGTAAAGTGCAAGTGCTCCTATGGTAAAATGTGTTATGGATTGGTGTTTCCATGATTGGATATTTGATTTACTTGTTAGTCCCTAGTAAAGTGCACTGAGTGTGCCAGGGCCTGTAAATCAAATGCTACTAGTGGGCCTGCAGCACTGATTGTGCCACCCACGTGAGTAGCCCTGAAAAGGTAACTCAGACCTGCCATTGCAGAGTCTGCGCGCAGTCTGGTACTGCCATGTCGACTTGGCCAGTGCACCCACTTGCCAGGCCCCAACCTTCTCTTTTCTTACATGTCAGGCACCCCTAAGGTAGGCCCAAGGTACCCCTGTGGGCAGGGTGCAGTGTATGTGAAAGGTAGGACATGCCCTGGTGTGTGTGGCATGTCCCGATAGTGAATTACTGCCAATTTCGTTTTTCACTATTGCAAGGCTACCTGTTCCCCATAGGACAGAATGGGAAGTTTGTTTATAACATCTTATAAACATAATTGCCCCTTATTGTCTTTAATAAGCTGTAAATTCCCCATTGGAGCAGGTAACCGGTTTATGTTTGGTGTGTTTGGAATTGTAATAAAAAAATCCTAACTTATGGTGAAGTTGAATTTTAAATTACAATTTTGAAAATGCCACTTTTAGAAAGTTTGCATTTTGCTCCCATATCCATTTGATGCCTGCAGCTTCCCTCTGGGTCACATGACTGGTTGTAGTTGACAGTAGTTGACAGTTGGTCTTTGTGTATTTCTCCTAGACAGCCACACACAATAGGGAGCTTACGTGTGCCAAAATGGGCCATGACTGGCAGGAGGGGAGGGAGGAGGTGTGCACAGCCCCACTTACATTTGAATAGGCTCTGTCCTGTCTCCAGGCTAAGGGCTGCATACTCTCTGTAGGTAGTCTGGAGCCAGGACCAGGAAGGAAAGGCATCTGTGCATTTTAAAAGCTTGCCTCTAGAAGCTTTTCCCCACTTTCACTGGGTATAAATACTGGACCTCAAACACCAACTCTTCAGTACACTTCTGTGGATACTCTGCCAGGACCAAGTACTGCTGCGCTGCTGAAAACACTTATACTCTGTTGGACTGCTGCTCTGAAGGACTGCTGCCATGCTGGGCTGACCTGCTGACCCCTTGACTGGGTAAGAAGTACTGGACCTGCATCTCCTCAATCCAGCACCCCAGAGTGACTCTAAGGGCTATTTGGCTGGCCTCCCCATCTGAAGCCTGCTTCCAGCAACCTTGCACCTGCTTCTTGACTGTGCCATCTGTGAATCTAGCTACCCTGCCAAGTGGTGCCACCCCAGTCCTGAACTCTTGGAAGTGAGTTTGAGGTACTCTGCCAGCATCTGTGGATCCAGCGGAACCGATGCATTTCCTCTGCTCCGCGATGCAAACCCTAGCAGAACCGACACATCGCCGCTGCTGCGTGGATTGGACCCATCAAAAAGACCAGCTTTGTATAGCAGCTCCTCAGAACCGACACATCGCCTCAACTGCGCGACACATCCTTGACGCCGGACTTCACATTGCAAACCTCCGTCGATGGGATCCTCGAAGATGATGCAGGACCGCTCACCACAGCCTCACTTCATCTCGGAACCAACACATTTCTGTGGCTGGATGACGCATCATAGACATGGATCCTCGCAACGCTCCGCAAATATATATATATATATATATTCACTGAAAAAACCACAGGTTTCAGGGACGTTATAGTTAGTTGGACATTTCACTCGTACAAAACTATAGAAATTCCCCCGTTATAGTTAGTTCAGCTAACTATAACTCGCGCCCCCGCAATGCACTGCTGATGACGTCACATATTACATCATTCATGACATGGTCAGTGACATCACTGATGACATCTCAAATGACATCACTGATGACATCATCCAGTGACTGTGTGTTTCTGTAAAGTTTAAATATCTTTTATATATATATAGGCCAAGGTGTATTGAAGAATGAGTGGGTGTATAAGTGTCTGAATGGATGATTTAGTAGGTGCATGACTGACTGTATAAGTGAGTGATTAAATGTGTCTTACTGAAAGCATGGGTTAGTGCCTTATACAGACATTCACACAGTTTAGTTTGTCAGTTGGTGTGTAAGCGGTTGCATGGGTTGGTGAGTAACTAAATGAGGGTCTATATGGGTTATTGATTGGTTGTCTGAGTATCTGTATGGGTGCCTGAGTGTCTGTGTGGGTGGATGGGGGCGTGTGACTCTGTGCATAGATGTGTGAGTGGGTGATTCACTGGGTGTATGGGTTCAAGAGTGCATCTGTGAAGGGCTGTATGGGTTGGTGAGTGTGTGTATGGGTGTGTTGGTGAGTGAATGGATGTCTCAGTGGTACATGTGTGAGTAATTGCATATGTGAAAGGCAGTATATGTGAGTGTTGGAGTATATAAATGACTATGTGAGAGTGAGTGATTGTGAGAGTGGCTGTATGGATGAGTGTGTGCTTGTATTAGTTATTGTATAAGAGTGTAAGTATGTGTTAGTATATGTTTGAATAAGTGAGGTGGTGTGTGTATAACTGTATAGGTGAGTAAATGGGAGTGTGATTGATTCTTTGCATGACTGACTAGGTGTGTGAGTAACTCTATGGATGAGTGGCGGTGTCTGTATAGATATGTGAGTGCATATGATAGTGCCGTATTGATGGTTGACTGCATGTATGAGTGACTGTATGGGTGAATGAGTGGATGTGTGTGTAGACCTAGGAATTAGTGGGTGGGTATGTACTAACTGGTATTGGTGTGTCTATGGTTTCGAAAATGGTAGTCTGTATTTTAGAGTGGGTGTATCAAAGGTTATATTAGGGTATGAGGAGGTGCATCAGATTATCACGTGGATGATGTCATCAGTGATGTCATCAGTGATGTCATTTGAGATGTCATCAGTGATGTCACTGAGCATGTCGAGTGATGTAATATGTGACGTCATCAGCAGTGCATTGCGGGGCGCGAGTTATAGTTAGCTGAACTAACTATAACGGCTGAATTACTCTGGTTTTGTACGAGTGAAATGTCCAACTAACTATAACGTCCCTGAAACCTGTGGTTTTTTCAGTGAATTTCTAAGATTTTTTTAAATGCTAATTTCTAACTATAACGTCCCTGAAACCTATGGTTTTTTCAGTGAATTTCAAAGGTTTTTTAAATGCTAATTTCTAACTATAACGTCCCTGAAACCTGTGGTTTTTTCAGTGAATTTCAAAGGTTTTTTAAATGCTAATTTCCAACTATGCCTACAGAGGTAGGACATGTGCAGAAAGACGAAGAAAGTTGCAGAAAGAAGCAAGAGATGTGCACAAAGAACCAACAGAGGAGCAGAAAGAGGCCTTGTTGCAAAGTCATCCTGTGCCCCCAACTTTTTGCTGACGGGTGCTGGTGGTAACTGACTCTGACTAACCAGGCCTGGAGCCAGTGCTATGCTGAAAGACACTTAGAATACAGTGAAAACACCTACATACACTAGGGTACACTATGGGTTGGGGTACCCCTGTGATTGGCATGACCTCCCCTGTATGGCCCTAGTACATAATAGCAAAAACAAGTTGATGGACAGAATGCAGAACAATGTCATACATTCACCCCAGTACAGAGATCTGGGCCTAAATCCATCGTTTTTTTTGCTCACCATGCCATTCCAGTTTGGACCCAGCCATATGCAAATCAGTCTTGACCCTGTGCCTCATGGGAACAGTCCAGCCCGAACTGCCAAGCCAGGTCCTCCCTGGACTGGAAACAAGCATCCTAGGACCGGTTTCGGGGTTTCACCCCTCTTCAGCCAGGATAGCATGATTCCAGTGGCATGGAGAGCACGGGACCCACGTCTGGGCATACCCGTCCCACTCGGGGTGACAAATGCAAAAACAACAGTTGATGGACAGAATGCAGAACAATGTCATACATTCACCCCAGTACAGAGATCTGGGCCTAAATCCATCGTTTTTTTGCTCACCATGCCATTCCAGTTTGGACCCAGCCATATGCAAATCAGTCTTGACCCTGTGCCTCATGGGAACAGTCCAGCCCGAACTGCCAAGCCAGGTCCTCCCTGGACTGGAAACAAGCATCCTAGGACCGGTTTCGGGGTTTCACCCCTCTTCAGCCAGGATAGCTTGATTCCAGTGGCATGGAGAGCACGGGACCCACGTCTGGGCATACCCGTCGCACTCGGGGTGACAAATGCAAAAACAACAGTTGATGGACAGAATGCAGAACAATGTCATACATTCACCCCAGTACAGAGATCTGGGCCTAAATCCATTGTTTTTTTTGCTCACCATGCCATTCCAGTTTGGACCCAGCCATATGCAAATCAGTCTTGACCCTGTGCCTCAAGGGAACAGTCCAGCCCGAACTGCCAAGCCAGGTCCTCCCTGGACTGGAAACAAGCATCCTAGGACCGGTTTCGGGGTTTCACCCCTCTTCAGCCAGGATAGCTTGATTCCAGTGGCATGGAGAGCACGGGACCCACGTCTGGGCATACCCGTCCCACTCGGGGTGACAAATGCAAAAACAACAGTTGATGGACAGAATGCAGAACAATGTCATACATTCACCCCAGTACAGAGATCTAGGCCTAAATCCATCGTTTCTTTTGCTCACCATGCCATTCCAGTTTGGACCCAGCCATATGCAAATCAGTCTTGACCCTGTGCCTCATGAGAACAGTCCAGCCCGAACTGCCAAGCCAGGTCCTCCCTGGACTGGAAACAAGCATCCTAGGACCGGTTTCGGGGTTTCACCCCTCTTCAGCCAGGATAGCTTGATTCCAGTGGCATGGAGAGCACGGGACCCACGTCTGGGCATACCCGTCCCACTCGGGGTGACAAATGCAAAAACATGGCTTGGCAGTTCGGTCTGGACTGTTCCCATGAGGCACAGGGTCAAGACTGATTTGCATATGGCCATGTCTGAACTGGGGTGGCGTGGTGAAGCAAAATAACGATGGATTAAACCCAGATCTGTGACTGGGGGTGAATGTTTGCCATTGTGCAACATTCCGTCCATCATCTTGTGTGTTTTGCAATTCGCCCCAAGTGGGAAGGGTATGCCCAGACGTGGGTCCCGTGCTCACTGCGCCACTGGAGTCAGGCTATCCTGGCTGATGAGGGCTGAATGTCCGAAACCGGTCCTAGGATGCTTGATTCCGGTCCAGGGAAGACATGGCTTGGCAGTTCGGTCTGGACTGTTCCCATGAGGCACAGGGTCAAGACTGATTTGCATATGGCCATGTCTGAACTGGGGTGGTGTGGTGAAGCAAAATAACGATGGATTAAACCCAGATCTGTGACTGGGGGTGAATGTTTGCCATTGTGCAACATTCCGTCCATCATCTTGTGTGTTTTGCTAGTACATAATAGGGCTGGGGGATTCAAACTACCTCTAACTAAGAGGTGCAGAAGGAGGCAAGAGAAGTGCAGAAAGAAGCAACAGAGGTGCCGAAAGAGGCAAGAGAGGTGCAGAAAAAAGCAAGTGAAGTGCAGAAAGAGGTGAGTGAGGTGCAGAAAGAAGCAAGAGCAGTGCAGAAACAACCAACAGAGGTGTAAAAAGAGGCAAAAGGGGTGCAGAAAGGGGTAGGAGAGGTGCACAAAGAGGCAAGAGAGGTACAGAAAGAGGCAGGAGGGGTGCAGAAATAAGGAAGAGAAGTGCAGAAAGAGGCAAGAGAATTGCTGAAAGAAGCAACAGAGGTGTATAAAGAAGCAAGAAGTGCAGAAAGAGGCAAGTAAGGTGCAGATGGAAGCAAGAGCAGTGCAGAAAGAACCAACAGAGGTGCAGAAAGAGGGAAAAGGGGTGGAGAGGCAAGAGGGGTGCAGAAAAAGGTAGGAGGGGTGCACAAAGAGGCAAGAGGTACAGAAAGAGGCAGGAGGGGTGCAGAAAGAAGGAAGAGAAGTGCAGAAAGAAGTAACAGAGGTGCTGAAAGAGGCGCAAAGGGTGCAGAAAGAGCAAGAGAAGTGCAGAAAGAGGCAACAGAGGTACAGAAAGAGGCAAGAGAGGTGTAGAAACAGGCAGGAAAGGTACAGAAAGAGGGAACGGGTGCAGATGGAGGCAAGAGCGGTGCAGTAAGAGAAAAGAGGGGTGCAGAAAGAGACAATAGATCTGCAGATAAAAGCAACAGAGGTGCCAAAGAGGCAAGGGTGCAGAAAGGGGCAAGAGATCTGCAAAAAAAAGCAACAGACTTGCTGAAAGAGGCAATTGAGGTGCAGAAAGAAGCAAGAGAAGTGCAGAAAGAGGCAATGGAAGTGCAGAAAGAAGCAGCAGAGGGGCAGAAAGGGAAAAGGGGTACAGAAAGAGGCAAGAAAAGTGCAGAAAGAGGCAACAGAGGTAAAGAAAGAGGCAAGAGAGATGCAGAAACAGGCATGAAAGGTGCAGAAAGAGGGAACAGGGGTGCAGAAAGAAGCAAGAGCGGTACAGAAAGAGAGAAGAGGGGTGCAGAAAGAGGCAAGAGATCTGCAGACAAAAGCAACAGAGGTGCTGAAAGAGGCAAGTCAGCTGCAGAAAGAAGCAAGAGAGATGCAGAAAGAGGCAATAGAAGTGCAGAAAGAAGCATCAGAGGTGCACAAAGAGGCAGGAGAGGTGCAGAAAGAGAAGACAGAAGTGCAGAAAGAAGCAAAAGAGGTGCTCAAAGAGGCAAGAGGGATGCAGAAAGAGGCAAGAGCAGTGCAGAAAGAACCAAAAGAAGTGCAGAAAGAAGCAACAGAGGTACAGAAAGAGGCAAGAGTGGTGTAGAAAGAGGGAAGAGAGGTGTAGAAAGAGGCTGAAGAGTTGCACAAAGAGGGAAGATGGGTGCAGAAACAAGCATCATAGGTGTAGAAAGAAGCAAGAAAGTGCAGAAAGAGGCAAGTGCAATGCAGAAACAAGCAAGAAAGGTACAGAAAGAGGGAAGACTAGTGCAGAAAGAGACAACAGGGTTGCAGAAAGATGCAAGACAGATGCAGAAAGAAGCATACAAAGTGCAGAATAAAGCAACGGGTGCAGAAAGAGGCAAGAGAAGTGTAGAAAGAGGCAACAGACGTGCAGAAAGAGGGAAGAGAAGTGCAGAAAAAGGCAATTAAAGTGCAGAAAGAGGCAAAAGAGGTACATAAAGAGAAAACAGGGGTGCAGAAAGAAGCAAGACAGGTGCAGAAAGAAGCATGGAAAGTGCAGAATGAAGCAACAGGCGTGCAGAAAGAGGTAAGAGAAGTGTAGAAAGGAGCAAGTGAGGTGCAGAAAGAGCCAACAGAGGTGCAAAAAGAGGCAAGAGAGGTGCAGAAACAGGCAAGAGAAGTGCACAAAGAGGCAAGAGAATTGCTGAAAGAAGCAACAGAGGTGTAGAAAGAAGCAAGAAAAGTGCAGAAAGAGGCAAGTGAGATGCAAATACAGGCAGGAAAGGTACAGAAAGAGGGAACACGAGTGCAGAAAGAGACAACAGGGGTGCAGAAAGAAGCAAATGAGGTGCAGAAAGAGGCAACAGACGTGCAGAAAGAGGGAAGAGAGGTGCAGAAAAAGGCAAGAAAAGTGCAGAAAGAGGCATAAGAGGTACATAAAGAGACAACAGGGGTGCAGAAAGAAGCAAGACAGGTGCAGAAAGAAGCATGGAAAGTGCAGAATTAAGCAACAGGGGTGCAGAAAGAGGCAAGAGAAGTGTAGAAAGGAGCAAGTGAGGTGCAGAAAAAGCCAACATAGGTGCAAAAAGAGGCAAGAGAGGTGCAGAAACAGGCAAGAGAAGTGCACAAAGAGGCAAGAGAATTGCTGAAAGAAGCAACAGAGGTGTAGAAAGAAGCAAGAAAAGTGCAGAAAGAGGCAAGTGAGATGCAAATACAGGCAGGAAAGGTACAGAAAGAGGGAAGACGAGTGCAGAAAGAGAACAGGGGTGCAGAAAGAAGCAAATGAGGTGCAGAAAGAAGCAACAGACGTGCAGAAAGAGGGAAGAGAGGTGCAGAAAAAGGCAAGAAAAGTGCAGAAAGAGGCAAAAGAGGTACATAAAGAGACAACACAGGTGCAGAAAGAAGCAAGACAGGTGCAGAAAGAAGCATGGAAAGTGCAGAATGAAGCAACAGGGGTGCAGAAAGAGGTAAGAGAAGTGTAGAAAGGAACAAGTGAGTTGCAGAAAGAGCCAACAGAGGTGCAAAAAGAAGCAAGAGAAGTGCACAAAGAGGCAAGAGAATTGCTGAAAGAAGCAACAGAGGTGCAGAAAGAGGCAAGTGAGATGCAAAAACAGGCAGGAAAGGTACAGAAAGAGGGAAGACTAGTGCTGAAAGAGACAACAGGGGTGCACAAAGAAGCAAATGAGGTGCAGAAAGAGGCAACAGACGTGCAGAAAGAGGGAAGAGCGGTGCAGAAAAGCCAAGAAAAGTGCAGAAAGAGCAAAAGAGGTACATAAAGAGACAACAGGGGTGCAGAAAGAAGCAAATGAGGTGCAGAAAGAGGCAACAGACGTGCAGAAAGAGGGAAGAGAGGTGCAGAAAAAGCCAAGAAAAGGGCAGAAAGAGGCAAAAGAGGTACATAAAGAGACAACAGGGGTGCAGAAAGAAGCAAGAAAGGTGCAGAAAAAAGCATGAAAAGTGCAGAATGAAGCAACGGGTGCAGAATGAAGCAACAGGGGTGCAGAAAGAGGCAAGAGAAGTGCAGAAAGAGGCAAGAGAAGTGCAGAAACAGGCAAGGGAAGTGCACAAAGAGGCAAGAGAATTGCTGAAAGAAGCAACAGAGGTGTAGAAAGAAGCAAGAAAAGTGCAGAAAGAGGCAAGTGAGGAGCAAAAACAAGCAGGAAAGGTACAGAAAGAGGGAAGACGAGTGCAGAAAGACAACAGGGGTGCAGAAAGAAGCAAATGAGGTACAGAAAGAGGCAACAGACGTGCAGAAAGAGGGAAGAGAGGTGCAGAAAAAGGCAAGAAAAGTGAGAGGCAAAAGCGGTACCTAAAGAGACAACAGGGGTGTAGAAAGAAGCAAGACAGATGCAGAAAGAAACATACAAAGTGCAGAATAAAGCAACAGGGGTGCAGAAAGAGGCAAGAGAAGTGTAGAAAAAGGCAAGAAAAGTGCAGAAAGGGGCAAAAGAGGTACATAAAGAGAAAACAGGGGTGCAGAAAGAAGCAAGACCGGTGCAGAAAGAAGCATGGAAAGTGCAGAATGAAGCAACAGGCGTGCAGAAAGAGGTAAGAGAAGTGTAGAAAGGAGCAAGTGAGGTGCAGAAAGAGCCAACAGAGGTGCAAAAAGAGGCAAGAGAGGTGCAGAAACAGGCAAGAGAAGTGCAGAAAGAGGCAAGAGAATTGCTGAAAGAAGCAACCGAGGTGTAGAAAGAAGCAAGAAAAGTGCAGAAAGAGGCAAGTGAGATGCAAATACAGGCAGGAAAGGTACAGAAAGAGGGAAGACGAGTGGAGAAAGAGAACAGGGGTGCAGAAAGAAGCAAATGAGGTGCAGAAAGAAGCAACAGACGTGCAGAAAGAGGGAAGAGAGGGGCAGAAAAAGGCAAGAAAAGTGCAGAAAGGCAAAAGCGGTACCTAAAGAGACAACAGGGGTGCAGAAAGAAGCAAGACAGGTGCTGAAAAAAGCATGGAAAGTGCAGAATGAAGCAACAGGGGTGCAGAATGAAGCAACGGGTGCAGAATGAAGCAACGGGTGCAGAATGAGGCAAGAGAAGTGCAGAAACAGGCAAGGGAAGTGCACGAAGAGGCAAGAGAATTACTGAAAGAAGCAACAGAGGTGTAGAAAGAAGCAAGCAAAGTGCAGAAAGAGGCAAGTGAGGAGCAAAAACAAGCAGGAAAGGTACAGAAAGAGGGAAGACGAGTGCAGAAAGACAACAGGGGTGCAGAAAGAAGCAAATGAGGTGCAGAAAGAGGCAACAGACGTGCAGAAAGAGGCAACAGACGTGCAGAAAGAGGGAAGAGAGGTGCAGAAAAAGGCAAGAAAAGTACAGAAAGATGCAAAAGAGGTACATAAAGAGACAACAGGGGTGCAGAAAGAAGCAAGATAGGTGCGGAAAGAAGCATGGACAGTGCAGAATGAAGCAACAGGGGTGCAGAAAGAGGCAAGAGAAGTGCAGAAACAGGCAAGAGATGTGCACAAAGAGGCAAGAGATTTGCTGAAAGAAGCAACAGAGGTGTAGAAAGAAGCATGAAAAGTGCAGAAAGAGGCAAGCGAGATGCAAAAACAGGCAGGAAAGGTACAGAAAGAGGGAAAACGAGTGTATAAAGAGACAACAGGGGTGCAGGAAAGAAGCAAGACAGGTGCAGAAAGAAGCATGGAAAGTGCAGAATGAAGCAACAGGGGTGCAGAAAGAGGCAAGAGAAGTGTAGAAAGGAGCAAGTGAGGTGCAGAAAGAGCCAACAGAGGTGGAAAAAGAGGCAAGAGAGGTGCAGAAACAGGCAAGAGAAGTGCACAAAGAGGCAAGAGAATTGCTGAAAGAAGCAACAGAGGTGTAGAAAGAAGCAAGAAAAGTGCAGAAAGAGGCAAGTGAGATGCAAAAACAGGCAGGAAAAGTACAGAAAGAGGGAAGACGAGTGCAGAAAGAGACAAAAGGGGTGCAGAAAGAAGCAAATGAGGTGCAGAAAGAGGCAACTGACGTGCAGAAAGAGGGAAGAGAGGTGCAGAAAAAGGCAAGAAGAGTGCAGAAAGAGGCAAAAGAGGTACATAAAGAGACAACAGGGGTGCAGAAAGAAGCAAGACAGGTGCAGAAAGCAGCATGGAAAGTGCAGAATGAAGCAACAGGGGTTCAGAAAGAGGCAAGAGAAGTGCAGAAACAGGCAAGAGAAGTGCACAAAGAGGCAAGAGAAGTGCTGAAAGAAGCAACAGAGGTGTAGAAAGAAGCAAGAAAAGTGCAGAAAGAAGCAAGTGAGATGCAAAAACAGGCAGGAAAGGTACAGAAAGAGGGAAGACGAGTGCAGAAAGAGACAACAGGGGTGCAGAAAGAAGCAAATGAGGTGCAGAAAGAGGCAACAGACGTGCAGAAAGAGGGAAGAGAGGTGCAGAAAGTACATGAGATTTGCAGAATGAGGTCAAGAGAAGTGCAGAAAAAGAAAGAAACGTGCAGAAAGAAGCAACCGAAATGCAGAAAGAGGCAAGAGAGGCGCAGAGGGAAGCAAGAGTGTCTTGCACACCATTAGTACCAATTTAACACCCACATTTAGCAATAAGTAACACGTGACCATTCTAGGTTTGCAAAGGGACTTCCACCACGCTGTAACACTTGTCGCTGCATTTTTGGTAACGTTTAACCCGTTTCAGCTAGAAACAAGGCTTTTTTTGTTCAAATCTGCAGATTAGGGTGCAGATGATGAATTATGTGGCTAATGCAGAAAATGTATAATTGTGCGAAAGTCGGTGCAGCCAAACAGTCACATAATTCCAGTGGCCCTGCTCATACCTCGGTCCACAAGTGCTCCTCAGTGATTCCATCTTGTCTCACTGAGTTCATAGTTGAGTTTCTATGGAAACGAGGAAGACTAAACCTGAGGTTACCACTCCACAACACAGACTACCATACCACATAATTACTCTCCATAACACATAATCTCACTCTACATAATTCCTATACACTAAATACCACATACTTTCTATCCACATAATTTCACTGCACAACATACCACATAATTCCACTACACACAACGTACATCCACTCCACTCCAAAAAACATTAGTAAAAAACTTTTACATTTACAACGCCAATAGCTCTAATTCTCGCAAATGCGAAACCTATTACATTGCAAACACTTCTTTAACTAGTAGTCGCGTTTGGAGAGTGGTGGAGAAAGGGTGCTGGGCCTCCGACCAGCGCTCAGGAATTCCAGTGCGTAGGGCTTACAGGAGGTACCAGTAGGGCTTCTTGGCCCCCAAAGTCCCTCAGGAGTAAATTGGACTTCATCCCCCATCCCGTAGTCTGCCAGGAGGCGCGTTTGCAGAATGGTGGAGAAAGGAGGGCATGGCCTCCGAAGACGTTTTAGCAATCCCACTGTGTGGGACTTACTGGAGGTAACAAGAGGGGTAGTTGGCCCCCAAGGACATCCTTGGGGGCCACTACCCCTCCTATTACCTCCAGTAAGGCCCACACACCAGCATTGCTAAGTTCGAAGAGCAGGCCACGCCCCCTTTGCCCACCACTCTACAAGCGCGCTCCCTGGCGCACTCTTGGATGGGGATTGAAGTCCCCTTCGCTGCTGGGGGGTCCTTTAGGGGCCAACTAGCCTACCTCTTACCTCCAGTAAGCCCCACGCAGTGGGATTGCTGAGAGGTAGACAAAGGCCACGTCCCCTTTCTCCACCACTCTACATACACGCCCCCTGGCGCGTTGTTAGTTGGGGAATTAATTCCCCTTGAATGCTAAGGGTCCCTGGGGGCCAACTAGCCCACCAGGTACCTCCAATATGCGCCACAGAGCTGGATTACAGAGAGGTGGTCTGAGGCCACGCCCCCTTTTTACACCACTCTGCAAACGTGCCTCTTGGCGCACTGCTGCTCGGGGGATGAAGTCCACTTGTGTCCTGAGGTCCTCAGGACACAAGAGGACCTCATCGCCCCACCACCAGTGCGCCAAGAGGCGTGTTTGCAGAGTGGTGTAAAAAGGGGCGTGGCCTCGGACCACCTCTCTGCAACACAGCTCTGCGGCGCATACTGGAGGTACCTGGTGGGCTAGTTGGCCCCCAGGGACCCTCAGGATTGAAGGGGACCCTCAGAATTGCACACTTTTCATATCAGGCCTCGCCCCCTCCCTGCACCACTGTGCAAACATGCCCCCTGGCGCGTTGTAAATTGGGGGATTAAGTCCCCTTGAATCCTGAGGGTCCCTGGGGGCCAACTAGCCCACCAGGTACCTCCAGTAAGCGCCACAGAGCTGCGTTGCAGAGAGGTGAAAAAAGGGGCATGGCCTCGGACCACCTCTCTGCAACGCAGCTCTGTGGCGCATATTGGAGGTACCTGGTGGGCTAGTTGGCCCCCAGGGACCCTCAGTATTCAAGGGGAATTAATTCTCCAACTTACAACGCGCCAGGGGGCGCGTTTGCTGAGTGCTGCAGACAGGGGGCAGGGCCTCCGGTTCGATGCCGGCTTTTTAAAAAAAAAAATTTTTTTTAGAAGGGGGGCTGTGTGGCCCCCCTTCTTTTACGATATTTGGGGCCCTGGGGACCCTATCCCCCAGGGCCTGACCTGTTTTTTACTTTAAAAAAAAAAAAAGAATGGGAAGGGGGCCGAGCGGCCCCCCCTCCCGAGGCCAATTTCGGCCCCGGGGACCCCATCCCCCGGCGCATGGCCACAAAATGTTATTGTATTTTTTAATATTTTTTGAGGAGGGGGGCTGCGTGGCCCCCCTCCTGGGCCACTTCTGGCCCCGGGGACCCCATCCCCCGGGGCTGGCCCTTTGTGTTGGGGACCATGGGGGGAGCCCCAATGCCCCCACGGTCCCACCGGCTCCCCGCGTCCTGTGGGAGCCTGCACTGCTTTTGCACAAGGGGAGCTGCAGACATGCACTTCTCCCCAGGGCCATTAAGGGCTCCAGGAGGGGGGGCCGCGCGGCCCCCCTCCCTTACAGTTTAAAGCCCCGGGGAGGTGGTGGTCCCCGGGGCAGTGTGGGGGGCAGGAGCCCCCACACTTCATTTTTAAAATGTTATGCCCCGGGGAGGTGGCGGTCCCGGGGCTCGGGGGGCCCGCGAGGCCCCCGTACATCAGTAAACATTGCCCTGGGGAGGTGGCAGTCCCTGGGGCAGCGTGGGGGGCAGGAGCCCCCCCACGCATTTAACAATTAAGCCCCAGGGAGGTGGCGGTCCCCAGGGCTTGGGGGGGCCCATGAGGCCCCCGTACATTAGTAAACATTGCCCCAGGGAGGTGGCGGTCCCCGGGGCAGAGTGGAGGGGCAGGAGCCCCCCCACGCATTTAACAATTAAGCACCTGGGAGGTGGCGGTCCTCGGGGTTTGGGGGGGCCGCGAGGCCCCCGTACATTAGTAAACATTGCCCCGGGGAGGTGGCGTCCTCGGGGCAGCGTGGGGGGGCAGGAGCCCCCCCACGCATTTAACAATTAAGCCCCAGGGAGGTGGCGGTCCCTGGGGCTTGGGGGGGCCCACGAGGCCCCCGTACATTAGTAAACATTGCCCCGGGGAGGTGGCGGTCCCCGGGGCAGCATAGGGGGGCAGGAGCCCCCCCCACGCATTTAACAATTAAGCCCCGGGGAGGTGGCGGTCCCCAGGGCTTGGGGGGGGGACCCCGCGAGGCCCCCCGTACATTAGTAAACATTGCCCCGGGGAGGTGGCAGTCCTCGGGGCAGCGTGGGGGGGCAGGAGCCCCCCCCACGCATTTAACAATTAAGCCCCGGGGAGGTGGCGGTCCCCGGGGCTGCGGGGGGCTGCGTGCCCCCGCGCATAAACAATTAAGCCCCGGGGCGGTGGCGGTCCCCGGGGCTGCGGGGGCCCCCGCTACACAATTAAGGAATGCCCCCGGGACCTGGCCCACCCGGGACCTGGCCCACCCGGGGCCTTTGAAAACAAAGCGCAGGAGACCGCGCTTCGTTTTTTAAAATATTCGGACGCATTTGCGCACCCTGCGCGACCCCGCCCGAAATAAAAAAATAAAAAATGCTTTTTCTGGGCCTGGGGGTCCCTGTGGGACCCCCTGAGCAGGCCTGGCGGTTCAGGGTGTTTTTACCCTGCCCCCTTTTCTTGTTTTTTTTATCTTTCTTTTACCTTTTTATTTCTCCCTCCGTCCGAGGCACAAGATGGCTGCCAACACGTCCTAGTTTGAAGTGTTGGCAGCCAATCGGAGGCAAGCTCGTGCTTGTGTGGTTAGGCTCCGACCAGATATCGAAAGTTTTCTTTTCTTTAATTTCTCAGCAACTACTGAACGGATTTACACCATTTAACAAAAAGGGCTCTTTCTGAACCAAGGGCTACCTTTTTGCCAAATTTGGTGTAATTCCGTTCAGCAGTTCGGGCTGTAGCTTTGTCTAAAGTTTCCTATGGAAAATTACATGGGGAAAAGCGTTTTGGGACCCCCCTTTTTTCTCAGCCCCCGCTTGACGAATCACCCTGAAACTTTCAAAACAGGAGCTGACCGAAGCGCCCCACTAGTTTTGAAAATTTCGCGAAGCCACTCAAAGTTAAAGCATCCAGTGGCTGAAGAGGGTTGGTCCCTTGATTTATACTTTGTGCTGTGGATGTAGGCAACATAATTTGAGTAGGCCAATGGTTAAAGAGTTTTGATTGAAAGCTCCTACATATGTATGTATTTTATGATGATACTTTTTGGAAACATGAGGCTGGCAAAATGACTAAAGCTGTCTTTAGGCCAGGCCCTAAATTTAACTGACAAATGTGCATGCATGTTATCAGACTATGCATTCTCCAGTCGTGCTGGATTAGTTACATCACAAGGACTAACATGTATAATTTAACCAAATTACACAAATTGTTGTAATAACATTGAAGGCATTCGGTAGATCTGAAATATAGAAGGGGGGCTTAAGTGTCTGTTTTTTGTACCTGTCAGAACCACTCTCAGGGCGCCATCAGGCATGGAGGGGCTACTGGGCCTTTTACTGCTGATGTGCCGGTCCTATTATGGATTCTGAACACTGGCCCAAGAACCCCTTATGCACTTGACCTCTCAGTAGTAACATGGTCGTGCAGTTCAAGACTCCCTCTGGAACGGGGCGGGGGTAATGGAGGTGGATACAGGAAAATGAACGTGGCTCACAACTCAAAGTGTGCGCTTCATCATTGTCCAGCCAATTACTCACTTTTATGAAAAAAGAGAGGCATTTTATTTTTACTGCTACCAACATAAAGGGAAAATATGACATTCACAAACAACTACACAGTTCCCCCTGAGGTCGGGGCTCTAGTGTTTCTTTGACGGATCCCTGTCCCACTCCCTCCTTGCTCTAGCAATACAGGTTATTCCCCATTCACTATTAGTAGCATCCAAGATATGCCCCACAAGTAGTCCGAGTCTCAAGAGTACACTTTGACTCTTATTTAAAGTCAACAGTGTTCCAGCGCTAACTAGCAGCAAGTTCCCCTGGAGCTGACAGTCCCAAAATCAGTCTTACCTGCACCAGCATACGCGGAGCGTCTTGAGTTCCTGAGCACCCCGTGGGGGCTTGGAGCAGCAGAGCTGAGTTCAGGTGAGTTTGCTGCATGCGGCCCATGCGGGCTGCACTCTGTGGGTCCAGAGTTTTTGCCCGTGGTTGCTCCCCCGTAGTGACCGGAGGTTCTTTGTGGCTCCTCCTGCGGGGTAAGTATCTGATCCTTCTTCCGGTGGGGGTTGTTGTCATGATCCTGATGCAGTTCTCTCACGTTGGTGGTGGTGTGCAGATGCTACCACGGGGTCCTCACTTCTCTGGCAGGGTCTTGCATATCCTGTTGTTTTTCTTGGTGCTCCCAGTGACCCAACTCTGGTATACGGGGTCACCATATTCTAACAGTACACGGACTCCTGCCTGATCTGCACAGAGCACAGTGAAGTCCTCGGCGACGACCCCTCCTGGCATATGGGCTCCCGGCTCGGCACTATGCACGGGCTTTGGCCTGATTGGTTCTGCACGACACATGGCACAATTCACGGTGGCCCTCCTCTAACATACAGGGATCTCAGACTTTGTCCTTAAACTTGCAACAACCCAATCAGTGTAGCCGTCATCTCCTCACACCTTGCAAAGGGAGTTCACTCGATAGGGCTTTCCACTGGACCTTGCTTCTTCAAGGTTATCCTTTACCTCACCGGGCACACTGATCTTGGCAAGCCGGCATGCACTGGTGCTCCAGACTCCTGTGCATGTGGTCTTGCACTCCCTGGGTGATGTCCCCTCGCCCAGCAGGGAGACTAGCAGGCCGTCGCCCACAGTTCTGGTCACAGGCAGAAGTCTTTCAAAGCTTCCCCTCCTCACACAGCCCATCTGGCTCCTTAGCAGATGACAATTTTTGGGGTCTCAAACTCCCCTTTTTACAGTCAATTTCCAGACACCAAATGAAATTTAGTGTCTGAATCTCTGAAGTATTTTATGTTGGGGGTCTGCTTCTTTCGAAGTTTTCCCTTTGCTCTCTCTTTCCTTGAACAGCAGTCTGTAACAGCAAAAGCTGATAGCCCCACAGCACAGGGCATGGGAATGACTAGAGTTAACACCTGGATGTTAGCCACAGTGATATGCGCATCAAAAAGGTTAACCCAGGGCCCGAGCCCTACTCTTTATGATTCTCTGATCAGCCTCATCTCGTTCCTAAGATGTACCCAGGGCCCTTTCTTGTGACCTCTCACTGAATCAAAGAGCTCCCTTTGAAGTGTACGGAGGAAGCCTTGCTCTCCCTCTCCAGTGTGTGTCTCACCCAGCTCAGAGGAATGCAGCAGTACACAAATCTGTCCGGGGTAATTGCCATACTTCTCCTTGTTTCACCATGCTGGCCTGGGTCTCCCAAAATGGAACCCAGGGCCCTCCGTGCATTGTACCATTCACAGGCACACACATGCAGGTATACAACATACATACAGTGCACAGCACTGTATCCTCCATGTACTGTACCACTCATAGGCACACGTACACTCCGCACATACATTTCCCATGCCTGCACTGCACAGCACTATATCCTTCATGTACTGTATCACTCACAGGCACACTACACTTACCACATACATTTAACATGCACGCACTGCACAGTACTGCATTATCCTTGTATTGTGCCCTTCTCAGGCACACATTCACTCAGTGCAGGTGCACCACTGCTGCGAGACACAGCACTTCATACTAAACTGATGTAGGCCAAGGAGTGAGTTAAGCACAAAGGAAATGATGAGGAAGTAAGCAGAGTATATATGTCAGAACCCCTTTTAGAGGGCCACAGGGCAAGCAGGCGCTACTGGGCACTGTGGCGGTTGAGGCTTTTACTCCTGATGTCCCAGGGTCCGGCCTACTATGCGCTGTTAGCAACTGAGCCAAGTACTTCTGCACTAGACTCTCAGTGGTAGCGCGAGCTGGGCAGTCCAAGGCTTCTCAGGGAGGAGGTATGTGTAGGGCGAACACAGACTCACAATTCAACATAATTTAAACAGGCACCATAATCTATTTCCCAGCAAAATACTTTCTTTTATAAAAGCAGTATTTATACACACACAAGCCAAAATAAAACACACTCTAAATAATAACACACTCTTCGTAATCTCCATGGGCTCCAGCATTCTGCTGTATTATCTACAGACTGGGTTAGTCACCTGTCACTTGAGGCAACATCCCGGCTAGGCCCAGCTAGAGAATATGAGTCTTAGAAATCCTACAGTGGCCGTTGGCCCTAAATTCAGAGCAGCTACCCCCACCCGCGGGCTCTGCAACCCAAGGTTCAATCTTACCCGCTCTTCCTGGAGACAAAACAGAGGGCCCAAGAATGGTCAGCAGTCCATGGTCTAGGTCGATGGTGGCAGGTTCTATCAAGGACCAGCAGTCTCTTCATGGCCAGCATGCGGTCTGGACCTCCACTGTGCGCCCCCGTTGTTGCGTTAATTACCCTTGGTTCCTGATGACCGACTGTAGGAAGCTGGCTCTCTATACAGTGCACCAAAATGAGGTACACTGTGCAGAGAGTCCAGGCAACCCTTACTGGTTTACCGAGGTTAAAATAATGTCAAAGGCTCTCTTTTGTGGTAGTGTGGGTGAACAGTTTAGGCTTATCAGAGGATAGCGTTAAGCATTTATTGCACACACAGTCAGTAAGTGAGACACACACTCAATAAAGAAATCTGACACCAATTTATAAAAATACCACCGATTTTTATTTTAATTTAGACACCAAGATCATCTTAATCATGTTGGTACTTTTCGAGAGAGTGATTTTTCAAGACTTAGAAAATGCATTGTATTGTATCTTTAAATCGGTAATGTTATCCTGTGAGGAGGAACATATACTACATTTGGTCACTTGGCAACGACTTGCAGGACTGTTCTTCTGGGCTTAAGGTAAGTAAGGGGTAAGGTCCAAGGCAGCACCAACAGGTCAACTCAGCCGGCTCTGGGGCGTCCTGGTGCAGAGGTGCTTTTCGGCGTCGGGTGTTCCGTTTAAGTCAATGGGGTACCATACCTGTCAAAAGAGGCTGCAAGCAGGGGCTGGGGGGCCAGTCCGGTAGAACCCACAAGGGGTTCAAGTCTTGAGGGACTTGGGCACGCAGGAAACTCAGGCTGGGGGGCTTGGGTGCAGTGGGGCTTTGTCCGGCAGGGTTGCTTAGCTGTAGACTCATGTTCTTGGTACCTGCAGAAAGAAGCTGCAGGCGGCAACTGGGGGACCAGTCTGGCCAAACTCAAGGGGCTCAGCTCTTTAGGGTCACAGGAACACGTTGGCATTGTTGCTCTCCTTGGACTTGGGCTGTGGGGTGCGGGTGCAGGGGTGCTATGTTACATTGGGTCTCAGTTGGTCAGAGACTTACTCTAAGTCTGGGTGGGCTGGTGAAGAGGTGAAACAGGGCAGCAGGGCCACTCTCGGTGCTGGCCAGGTGAATCCTGACGTCCCTCGTCAGTAGGTCATGCTTTGTGCTGTTGGAGTCCGGAGTGGACCACCAACAAGCCTTGGTTGCTGCAACTGCTCCAGTAACCAGGGTATTGGTGCTTGGTCGGTCCTGGCATCTCCAAACTTAGCAAGAAGATGGTTCTGACCTCTTGGTGCATGAAGGCCTTTCTCCTGTCGCGCTGCTCTTTTGGTGAGCCCGATGGCTGGCAACACGGTGGACCGGCAGATGCTTTGCGGTGCCTGCGGATGCAGGGGAGCAGCTCCTGTAATCCAAGGGAAATCTTTCCCAGTTGTTGAGGTGCTGGGTAGTCCTCCAAGGGTTGTGGGGAGGGTGTTCATTGTTTGACGACGTTGGTCCAGTGAAGGACGAAGTGCAAGCAGGGTTTTGTGCCAATCTTTGGTGCAGGTCTTCAGTTCTTGCTCTTCTTCTGTCCTTCTTTATTCCTCGGTTCCCAGTAGTTGAATCTTATTTCCTGGTATTACGGGGTCCCCTAAATACTGTATTTAGGGGTGTTAAGGGGAGTAGCCACTGGGCTACTTACCCCTGGGGTCTCTACACCCCCTAGATGACCACTTCCTTTTGGGAGTGGGCATCACCCAGTCCTAGAGTTCCTAATTCCACCACATAAAAGATGGTAGAATTCCTATTTTTGTGTTCACTTCAGGCTGCCCATCCTAGAGTTGGGTCAGGCCTGGCAGTGTAACACACCTCCTGCATAGTTAATTTCCCACCTGTCCAGTTGCCAAATAGCATACATATCAAAGGAGGGAGTGGAGAGGGAACGTATCCACGCGGACACAGGGAGTGGATTCAATCTCCCCAACTGTAATTTATAAACAAGTAGAATCCACCCACACAAGATAGGCGAAAAACTGAAAAAGGTCTGGGGTTGGATGTGTTTCCTACAATGGTGGGAAGCACGTTGTGTTCTTTAAATACCCCTCACACACCAAAAGGGACCTTGGTGTCATGCTTCATCATAGGGGTCTTCGCGCCCCTCTACGGAACGCGGCGTGCTACTAACCGGCGGGTACGCGGGAGCACTGATGTAATCACTATGTGTAGTGTGAGAGGGTTGTGAGTGGTAGGGTCAGGAGTGGATGGTGAGTGAGTTATTAAAAAATACCTGGCAAGTGAGAGTAAAAAGATTTTTAATATACCTCCATGCTGGTATTGTTAAAAATGGTGAGGTGGAGGTTTTGTGTATTTAATGTACATAACCTCCTGCATGCGTCGACATGTTTCGAAGCCACAAGCTTCTTCTTCAGGACGGGTGCACAGATCCCTACCCTACTCACATGTGACAGTCTAATACCGTCTATACATAAGGAATATTATGTGTAGAATTGATGTACAAATGTAGCCAAATGTGCCTACTATGGTCAAATGGACTGGAACAAGGTAATACCTTAAATGTTGATCTGTAAAAGAACACAAAAGTACAAATGGAACATTAGGTGAGTGGAAACACTCCGGACGTGAAGATTGTGACCTGTAAAGGTGAAATACACAGTGTCTAGACGTAACTATAAGCGTGTCAGTGCAGTGCCCTGAAAAAAAGGGGGACAGATACTAGACATACACAACACTTAACATAAAACACACACTCTATACAAGTCTATTCCAATAGGTCGCTGCAGTACTTCCATGGGGTTGGCAAAAGAAGTTTTCAAATTGGGAATAAAAAGGTAAATAGATTGCATACTTGCTATATAGAAGCCAATGGCATCATGAGCCTTCAAAAACGGAGGGGATCCCGTGCTTAATTGCACTCTGTAAGGAGAATGAATGCAAATTCAGCTATGCATAGGGTACTCACTTGGTTCGAGTGGTGGTGATCCTGCTGAAACGGCTATGCCGTACTTACATGTGTAGCGGTACTACCTCCTACGTACGTCCCTTCCGCCGCTCCGTGGTCTGTGAGAAGCCGTGAGGTCTCAGAATTGATACTCTCCTTAATTGCCTGTGTGTTCCCGCCACTCGTAAGGCGTACGTGTGTGGCGGGATGTGCCCCTAATCAACATCGGTTACGGTGAGCCACAAACCAGGGACTGGAAGCGGCGGAAAGGATAGATCGCTTCCTCAACATTAGACTGCGGCTGCGCTGTGCCAAAATGCCAACGCTTGTGTTGACACGCCCAGCAGAGTAAGCGTCATGCGGGCCAAGCAGTTGAGGCCTAAGACCGCTGATTCACCAATGGCCTGCGGCTGCGCTGTGCGAGGCTGAAACTGATTGAAGTGATGCGCCCGACTCGGTGCGCGTAATGCGGGCCCAGAGGTTGATCCCCTTTGTAAACATAGTGAAAAACTTAGTGAAAAATGGGTTTACGTGGCTGAAGGATTCAGGAGGTAGATAATATGCCCCAAAGATCTAAGTGATGTCAAGCACCAACATCTCACTTCGCTGCACAGGAAGGGCGGGGGGCATCCAAGGGTTACTTTGCTTAGGTAAACTGATTCCAAGGATTATCGTTAAGTCCAGTGACATTAGTGCCCAGGCGGAACACCCAGCGCTGTTCCTTTTCTAAGAGGCCAATTTCTGATGGTAATTGCTCTATGATTGTCCACTGTAGGTCATTTACTGTGTGGGTTTCAGACAAGTAATGTGACGCCATTTTAGTGGTGCTTTTTTTACATCGGAAATTACTTTTATGTTCGCCGATTCGGATTTTGGCTGGTCGTGACGTCATGCCAATGTACTCTAGCCCACAGGGGCACGTGATCATATACACGACGTTCCGGCTGTTACAGTTTGTGAACTTCCTCTGTTCCCATTCACTGCCATTCCTGAATTTTAACCATCTACTTTTCTTGGTTAGGTGGCATGTGCTGCAATTGCCACAGGGATGGGGGCCCTGGACAGACTGTAGGGAGGGATTGTTCGTATTTGTGGCTGTGCCTATGCGTGGTCGTGTGTGGACCAGCATGTCCTTGAGGTTTCTGCCTCTTTTGTGTGCGAACAATGGTTTCTCTAAGTGTAGGTCACCACAGGTAAGGATTCTCCAATGTTTGTTCACAATCTTTGATATCCTGTTGGAATTGGTGTTATAGGTTGTTACGCAGATTGGTCTGGCGTCTGGATCTTTGGGAACTTTGTCTTCCAAAAGGGCCTCCCTGTTATTATTGCACGCCCTCTTCATTGCTCTGTCTATGACGGGGCAGGGTATTTCCGATAGGAGAGTTTAGTTTTTAGATCTGAGGCTTGTTTCTTGTAGTCTGTAAGGTTGGTGCAGTTTCGCCGGAGGCGAAGAAACTGCCCATAAGGGAGATTGTCGCGTAGGTGACGCGGATGAAAGCGGTCATACAGCAGCAGACAGTTTTTTGATGTCGGTTTAAAATGTGTAGTGGTCTTCAATGATCCCCCCTCAGGGTATATATTCAGGTCTAGGAACACCAGTTGGTCCCGGGAGGCGGTGCTGGTAAATTTAAGGAAGGAGTTTTGCTGGTTGAGCCACTCCATAAAGCGCTAGATTGATGGAGTGTCACCCTCCCAAATGACCAGCACGTCGTCAATGTATCGCTTCCAGGTCTTAATGTTGTGTCTGAAAGGATTGTCCTGATGAAGAATTCTGCAACTCTCCAAATGATGAACATAGAGACCAGCCAGACTGGGAGCAAAGGTGCTCCCCATGCTGGTGCCATGCTTCTGTAAGTAGAGAGTGTTTTCATACAGAAAGAAGTTTTTTGTAAGGGCCAAGGCTATGCATTCCATCACCAGGTTCCTTGGTGTTTGGTACTCCCACGGATTAGGGAAGAGAATCTCCTCAATGATGTTGAGTGTCTCATCATGGGGCAGGCTGGTGTACAAGCTCTCCACGTCGAGGCTCAGGAGTATCTGTCTCTCAGGGTCGAAGGTTAGATTCTGTAGCAGCTGCAGTACTGCTTTTGTGTCTCTTAAGTAGGTGTCAGTCGTCTGAACCAGAGGGCGTAGGAAAGCGTCCGCAAATTTGGACAGAGGCTCCAAGATTGAGCCTATGCCTGAGACTATTGGTCGTCCTGGTGGATGTGCCAGGTCTTTATGTATTTTGGGAATGGTGTATAAATAAGGGGTCCTGGGTGATTTCTGGATCAGAAATTCGGCTTCCTTCTTTGACACCCAGTTGTGTGCTAGAGCTTCTTCCACCATTCCCGTGATCTGGATCCGTAGGGATTCTGTGGGGTCTTCCTGTAGAACAGAGTAGTTTCTCCTGTCTCCCAGAAGTCTCCTGCATTCATTGTCGTAGGCTGCTGACGTCTGTATCACTATTGCCCCACCCTTGTCGGCAGGTTTTATAGTGATCCCTTTGTTATTTAATAGTTGTTGAATGGCTTCCTTCTCCAGTTTTGTGGTGTTTTGAAAGGGAGTGTGGCTATCCGTGGTCATTTGTCCTAGGTCTTCCATCACTGCTTTTTCAAAGGTCAGTAATTCAACCGGTTGGGTGGAATCTGGTGGAGTGAAAGATGATTTCAGTCTTAAACCTGTGTCCGTTGTTTCAAAGGTGGTGGTCCTCTTATCCTTGAAGAAGGCCCGTAGCTTCAGTTTCCTCATAAATTCTTGCATCTCTGCGTGGATCTTAAATTTATCCAGCCTGTTGGTAGGTACAAATCCAAGGCCTTTTTCAAGGACTCTCCTTTGGGTTTCCGTTAATTCATGTGATGTGATATTCTCCACTAGTTGCCCCTCTTGCTGGTTGACGCCTGGTTGTTGAGTGAGCCCGTCATGCTCCTCGTCGAGACGCGGGGGTCTTCTGCTTCTTCCACTGTCCAGTGCACATTGTTGCCTCTCCTGTTCCTGCCCCGTCGGGGTCCCGGGGGTGATCCTAAAAAAGGCGGTGGCCCATAATAGTTATAATCGTAGTCGGGTGCCCATTGTTGATATGGACCCCCCATCGGAGGAGGTCTCTATGGGTATTGTTGAAAAGCAGGGGGGCCTTGGTAACCGCCCCATCCTCTCCGTCTGGGATTATACGGTCTTTGGTATTGCTGACCTCCTCTCTGGTTCCTGAAGGTGTTCCTCCTGCTGGAATTGGAACAGTTGGAACTGGTATCTGAGGTATCGCTATCCAGGTCACTGTTAAAGTCTTTTGGTATGTAGTCATCCCTTGTGTATGGGTAAGCTCTCTCATGGTTAAAACGTTCCTTGTCCTTCTTAAGTTTGTTGAATTTACGTTGTTTGAGGGTGACCTCAAATTCCGTCATTTGTTGATTCAGTTCCTCCAGGCATTTCTTCAATACGGCATGGGACTGGTAGGTCTTCAGTTGCACCTCTAATCTTGTGATGTCAATTTTCAGTTCTTGCGCTATTCTTGTGGCCGTCTTAATGATCAAAACTAACCAATCTCTGGTGCAGTGCCACGAGATGAGTGACCAGTCCCTTTTGAATACTTTATTATTTTGAAAAATGAAAGGTTCATTATGGACAATAAGACCCTGCGGTGCCACATTGGCCCTTAGGTACTCCGTCATGAACAGGCCATGCAGGGTTGTCTTAATCTGTGTTCTTCTTAGGTTGGTTAGTTCATCCCAATCAGCACTGCTTGGGCCCGGGTCGGTGTTGCTAAGTCCCTCAAAGGGATTGATCGCTGCCAGTATCCTGTCAATCTCGTCTTCCCCAAATGTTAGGCCAGTCCCGTCGGCCATGGTTCCTACACCGTGTGACGTGGTGAGGAAAGTGTAGAGTGCGTGTGTGTGTGTTTTATGTGTAAATGTGTGTGTAAAAGAGATGGAAAAAAGCTTCAACCAGAGAGGTACAATGCCTGCTCTCAGTCGCCAGCCTAATTTACTAGAGTTGAAAAAAACAGAATTTCCGGCTGACTCCCACAGCTGTGCGCTGTCTGAATACCATACATATCAAAGGAGGGAGTGGAGAGGGAACGTGTCCACGCAGACACAGGGAGTGGATTCAATCTCCCCAACTGTAATTTATAAACAAGTAGAATCCACCCACACAAGATAGGCGAAAAACGGAAAAAGGTCTGGGGTTGGATGTGTTTCCTACAATGGTGGGAAGCACGTTGTGTTCTTTAAATACCCCTCACACACCAAAAGGGCCCTTGGTTTCATGCTTCATCATAGGGGTCTTCGCGCCCCTCTACGGAACGCGGCGTGCTACTAACCGGCGGGTACGCGGGAGCACTGATGTAATCACTATGTGTATTGTGAGTGGTAGGGTCAGGAGTGGATGGCGAGTGAGTTATTAAAAAATACCTGGCAAGTGAGGAGTAAAGATTTTTAATAAACCTCCATGCTGGTATTGTTAAAAATGGTGAGGTGGAGGTTTTGTGTATTTAATGTACATAACCTCCTGCGTGCGTCGACATGTGTCAAAGCCACAAGCTTCTTCTTCAGGACGGGTGCACAGATCCCTACCCTACTCACATGTGACAGTCTAATACCGTCTATACATAAGGAATATTATGTGTAGAATTGATGTACAAATGTAGCCAAATGTGCCTACTATGGTCAAATGGACTGGAACAAGGTAATACCTTAAATGTTGATCTGTAAAAGAACACAAAAGTACAAATGGAACATTAGGTGAGTGGAAACACTCCGAACGTGAAGATTGTGACCTGTAAAGGTGAAATACACAGTGTCTAGACGTAACTATAAGCGTATCAGTGTCAGTGCAGTGCCCTGAAAAAAAGGGGGACAGATACTAGACATACACAACACTTAACATAAAACACACACTCTATACAAGTCTGTTAGATTTGGGGGTCTCTAGTTGGCAGAGGTAGGTACCTTTGTCCAAATAGGGACCCTTGAGTCTAGTCAGGGAATGTAGGTACACTCCTGAAAGAACCCCTGCTCACCCTCTTGGTAGCTTGGCACGAGCAGACAGGCTTAGTTCAGAGGCAGTGTGTAAAGCATTTGTGAACACATACAGTAATCAAGTGACAACACTACAAATGGACACCACACAGGTTATATATTTATAAAAATAGGTATACTTTATATAGATTTATCACAAGACCCTAAACGACTAAAATAATCCACAATACTGTCAAGAGTGCTTAGTTCTGATCAAAAGGCTTAATTCAAGGTTCTGTGCGAGTCGGTAGCCTCCTCCGGCTACGGCGATGTCGAGAACAAACAGAGTCTAACAAATCCAGATGACCGCGTCGAGACGGGCCAACACAGCGTGAGACAGACTCGGTCACAGTACCTTTTACTTGAAGCGGCAGGCACGGGCGTGCGAGCCGGATGGCTGTTCGTCGCGGTCGCGATGCAAAAATGGAAGCGTTGCAGGACGCGTTGTCCCTCGATGCGGTGCAGGCAGCAGCTTGTTGACGTCGTCGAGGCGGAGTCGGTGAGACCAGGGCCGTGCGTTGCAGGGCGAGACGGTGCTTCGGTGCGGTGCTGGCAGGTTGCGGTGCGGCGACGGAGCCGGATTCAGGAGCTGGCGTCGATCAGTCCGGACAGCAGTGCGAGTCGGGCGGTGCGTCGCAAAGCGTGCGGCGGTGCCCAACTCCGGTGCGGTCACAGGACTCGAACTCCGCAGCAGTGACCGTGTCGGTCGGACCAGTTCGATTTGGCGTAGCGAAGCGTTGCAGGACGCGTTGTCCCTCGATGCGGTGCAGGCAGCGGCTCGTTGACGGAGTCGGTGAGACCAGGGCCGTGCGTTGCAGGGCGAGACGGTGCTTCGATGCGGTGCTTACAGGACACCGAGTCGGTCGTGAGAGTCGGTCACAGCTCCCTACCTCTGTAGCCACTGAAACAGAGTTTCCAGCAGCAATTCACAAAGGGGGTGAAGTCCAATGGTCCTGGGACTTCGGTCAGGGGGGCAAGCTCTCTTCCAAGCCCTTGGAGATCCTTCACAAGTTGATGAAAGTCACAGCAAAGCAAAAGTTCCTTTCTCCTTTCTTTGGCAGTCAGGCAAACCACTGCAGCACTTCAGGCTTAGGGATAGTCTCTCCTCAGTTTCTTCTTGGTTCCGCTCCTCAGCAAAGGTTTCTTCTTGTTTCCAAAAGTGATCTAATTTTCCTGGGGTCTGGGTGCCCCTCTTATACCCTGATTCTCTTTGTTCTCTGGAGGCAGAGAGGCCTCTGCCTAGTCCAAAACCAGTTCTGGTCAGTCCTGGAGCACTTTGTTTTCTGACTCCTTCTTTCCTTTCAGAATGTGGGGCAGAGTGCTCAGCCGCCCGGCAGGAGGTGGAGCCAGCATTGTGGAAGGCAGGCACAGCCCTATTCAGACCCAGGTGCAACTCCTCCCTCCACTCTGGATGCAGATCTTTCCATTCAGCCCTGCGCTGACTCACCCTGTCTCCTGTAGCCACCCCCAGCCCCTGTCACTCAATCTCCAGACAAGGAATACACAACCTAGCAGAGGCAGGCTTGGATAGTTAGGCAAGAAAATACCCACTTTCTAAAAGTGGTATTTTCAAACACAGAATGTTAAAACCAACTTCACTAAAAGATGTATTTTATCATCCTGAGTTCAGGCATACTAAATTCGTTTTTCTACCATGTTCCCTGGGTCAGTTCTGACTATAAGGTGTAATAGTCAGTCTGCCCATTCTGGCCTATGGGGAGCAGGTAGCCTTGCAATAGTGAAAAACGAAAATGGCTGTAATTCACTATTAGGACATGCCACACACACCAGGGCATGTCCTACCTTATACTCACAATGCACCCTGCCCTAGGGCCTACTTTAGGGGTGACCAACATGCAGTAAAGGGAAGGTTTAGGGACTGGTAAGTGGGTGCACTCACCAAGTCGACATGGCAGCCCTAGGCTGCACACAGGCTCTGCAATGGCAGGCCTGAGACACACTTTACAAGCTGCTTCTGTGGGTGTCACAACCCGTGCTGCAAGCCCACCAGCAGCATTGGATTTACAAGCCCTGGGCACACTCAGTGCACGGTACTAGGGACTGACAAGTAAACCAATCATCCAATCATGGAGTCACTAATACATACATCAATTCACGATAGGGAGCACTTGCACTTTGGCACTGATTAGCAGCGGCAAAGTGCCCATGAGCATCTAGTCAAGCAAAAACATATCGGCAACAGTGGAGGCATTACGAAAAAATGGAAGGGAGACCCACGCCAAGGATGCCAGGTCTAACAAAGTCTATTCCAATAGGTCGCTGCAGTACTTCCATGGGGTTGGCAAAAGAAGTTTTCAAATTGGGAATAAAAAGGTAGATAGATTGCATACTTGCTATATAGAGCCAATGGCATCATGAGCCTTCAAAACGGAGGGACCCCGTGCTAATTGCACTCTGTAAGGAGAATGAATGCAAATTCAGCGATGCATAGGGTACTCACTTGGTTCGAGTGGTGGTGATCCTGCTGAAACGGCTATGCCGTACTTACATGTGTAGCGGTACTACCTCCTACGTACGTACGTATGTATTCCGCGGCTCCGTGGTCTGTGAGAAGCCGGGAGGTCTCAGAATTTATACTCTCCATAATTGCCTGTGTGTTCCCGCCACTCGTAAGGTGTACGTGTGTGGCGGGATGTGCCCCTAATCAACATCGGTTACGGTGAGCCACAAACCAGGGACTGGAAGCGGCGGAAAGGATAGATCGCTTCCTCAACATTTGACTGCGGCTGCGCTGTGCCTTAATGCCAACGCTTGTGTTGACACGCCCAGCAGAGTAAGCGTCATGCGGGCCAAGCGGTTGAGGAACTAGACCGCTGATTCACCAATGGCCTGCGGCTGCGCTGTGCGAGGCTGAAACTGATTGAAGTGATGCGCCCGACTCGGTGCGCGTAATGCGGGCCCAGAGGTTGATCCCCTTTGTAAACATAGTGAAAAATGGGTTTACGTGGCTGAAGGATTCAGTAGGTGGACAATCATAGAGCTATTACCATCAGAAATTGGCCTCTTAGAAAAGGAACAGCGCTGGGTGTTCCGCCTGGGCACTAATGTCACTGGACTTAACGATAATATTCCTTGGAATCAGTTTACCTAAGCAAAGTAACCCTTGGATGCCCCCCGCCCTTCCTGTTCAGTGAAGTGAGATGTTGGTGCTTGACATCACTTAGCTCTTTGGGGCATATTATCTACCTCCTGAATCCTTCAGCCACGTAAACCCATTTTTCACTAAGTTTTTCACCATGTTTACAAAGGGGATCAACCTCTGGGCCCGCATTACGCGCACCGAGTCGGGCGCATCACTTCAATCAGTTTCAGCCTCGCACAGCGCAGCCGCAGGCCTTTGGTGAATCAGTGGTCTAGTTCCTCAACCGCTTGGCGCATGACGCTTACTCTGCTGGGCGTGTCAACACAAGCGTTGGCGTTCTGCACAGCGCAGCCGCAGTCTAATGTTGAGGAAGCGATCTATCACTTTCCGCCGCTTCCAGTCCCTGGTTTGTGGCTCACCGTAACCGATGTTGATTAGGGCACATCCCGCCACACACGTACGCCTTACGAGTGGCGGGAACACACAGGCAATTAAGGAGAGTATAAATTCTGAGACCTCCCGGCTTCTCACAGACCACGGAACCGCGGAAGGACGTACGTAGGAGGTAGTACCGCTACACATGTAGGTACGGCATAGCCGTTTCAGCAGGGTCACCACCACTCGAATCAAGTGAGTACCCTATGCATCGCTGAATTTGCATTCATTCTCCTTACAGAGTGCAACTACACGGGGTCCCCTCCGTTTTGAAGGCTCATGATGCCATTGGCTTCTATATAGCAAGTATGCAATCTATTTACCTTTTATTCCTAATTTGAAAACTTCTTTGCCAACCCCATGGAAGTACTGCAGCGACCTATTGGAATAGACTTGTATAGAGTGTGTGTTTTATGTTAAGTGTTGTGTATGTCTAGTATCTGTCCCCCTTTTTTTCAGGGCACTGCACTGACACTGATACGCTTATAGTTACATCTAGACACTGTGTATTTCACCTTTACAGGTCACGATCTTCACGTCTGGAGTGTTTCCACTCACCTAATGTTCCATTTGTACTTTTGTGTTCTTTTACAGATCAACATTTAAGGTAATACCTTGTTCCAGTCCATTTGACCATAGTAGGCACATTTGGCTACATTTGTACATCAATTCTACACATAATATTCCTTATGTATAGACGGTATTAGACTGTCACATGTGAGTAGGGTAGGGATCTGTGCACCCGTCCTGAAGAAGAAGCTTGTGGCTTCGAAACATGTCGGCAGCACGCAGGAGGTTATGTACATTAAATACACAAAACCTCCACCTCACCATTTTTAACAATACCAGCATGGAGGTATATTAAAAATCTTTTTACTCCTCACTTGCCAGGTATTTTTTAATAACTCACTCACCATTCACTCCTGACCCTACCACTCACAACCCTCTCACACTACACATAGTGATTACATCAGTGCTCCCGCGTACCCGCCAGTTAGTAGCACGCCGCGTTCCGTAGAGGGGCGCGAAGACTCCTATGATGAAGCATGACACCAAGGGCCCTTTTGGTGTGTGAGGGGTATTTAAAGAACACAGCGTGCTTCCCACCATTGTAGGAAACACATCCAACCCCAGACCTTTTTCCGTTTTTCGCCTATCTTGTGTGGGTGGATTCCAGTTGCCAAATAGACCTCTGAGCAGGGGATGGCATCCTGTAAGTCTGGGGGAATCCAGGCTCGCATATCAGAGGTGTTGTGCTCTTTCAAGCTCCCTGCCTTGACATGCTAATTTACTAGCCATCCTTTGGGAGGAAGTGTAAACACCTCCTACCAGAGCAGTCATTGTTTCTGACCTCTGAGAGTGGGGCTTTCACCTCCTTGCGGGTGAGAAAATCGTCTCTGGTAGCAGGCTGGACAGGACCAGTCAGCCAGCATGCTAGAGGGCTTGTAGGGTTCAAGGGGTACCTCTAAGGTTCCCTCTGGGTGCATGTTTCAATAATCCATCACTGGAATTAGTGTGGGTTTACCAATACGAGGTGTTTGATGACAAACACCATAGGTTTTAGTGAAGCCATTATGTAGCTGGGAATCTCGTTTTGACCAGTGCCCAGTACATACCTTAAGATGGCTTCCCTGCTCACTTGGATAATATCCTGCAATGGAGCTAGACGTCACAGAGGCATATCTGCTCATTCAGATTTGTCCTCACTTGTGCTATAATGCATCCTGCCTTAGGGCTCCAAAGCCTTGTGTAGGGGTGACTTACATATAGCCCATGCAGTGTCTTTGGTATGGCATACAGGTGTGTCATGTCTTGTTTTCAAACATGGTTTGCACCATGTCATGCAGCCTGCAATGGCAGTCTGTGTGGAATTTTTGTGGGGGTCCCTTGTGGTGGCATAAGATAGATATGCTGCAGCCGTTAGGGACCCTCTTTAGTACTCATGCCCTAGGTACCAGGGGTACCCTTTACTAGTGACTTAGAGGGGTACTAAAGTCCTAGGCCAATTGTAGAACAATCAGTCTTCACTTTGTTTTAAGGAAAGAGCACTGGCACTGAGGTCTTGTTAGCAGGCCTCAGTGCACTGACAGAGTTGAAAATCAGCATCTAGCAGCTAAAAAGGGAGGAAAAAGTGGGGGGACACCTGCAACAAAAGCAGTTTCCTACACAGGCTCTGTATGCTCCTGACATTTCGATGACGACATAGCAGCTCTCAATTCACAGTTCGCACTTGGTTCGTAGGTCATGGCCCACTCCTCCTTCCGAGGCCCCCAGAAGACATACGGGGATCGCTTTCCACGCTGTCAAGGCGACATAGTTCTGCGGGTCACAATACTGTCATCCTGCCCAACAGCACTCTCACTACCACATTGCTGCACCTGGGTGATGGCCCTAAAGATCCACTGTGGCCTCCACCAGGCCTGCGGGGGTCGCAAACATGCACCAAATATACAGTCCCGCTTTGGGTCACAATGCTGCACAGGGCGACAGGCTTATCCTTTACCGGGCCCCACCTGCCATATAGAGGTCATGAACAATGCACACTAGCAGACGGCTGGATCAGTGCAGTGGTCCCGACGTGGACTCAAATCTTACTCCCTGCTCCTGTGATCTACTCAAGAGAATCCTCAATGGACCTCGCTCCATTCAAACAATATCCCGCTCCTTACAGAATCTTCTGGTCATGGGTCAAGCAGAAGTTAGTGCTCCATTCTAAAAGGATAGAGATCTTTATTCTCCTGGGTGATGTCCCCTCTCCTAGGAGGGAGTTTGGCAGAGCCTTAGTCCCCAATCTTGGTCCAAGCAGGCAGAACTTGTGTTGAGCTTACAGTAGGGCAACCTGCGAGTCTCAAGCCGACCTTTGTATAATCCCGTCCAGACACAAATGTAATTTAGTATCTATGTTTAAGAAGTTCATGTTCTGGGGCTTGCCCACTTTGAAATGCCCATTATTCTGTTGTGCTCTTCCTCAAGAGAGCAGTCTGTGACAGGAGTGCCTCCAAATCTGATAGCCCTAAGAATGACTCAAGGTTCACACTTGAATGTCAGGCTTGGTGATATGTGTCAGGGACTGTCCGGGACTTGCTGGGACACAGTCAGGGACTTGGGCAAAGACTGGTGACTGGGTTGAAAATGAAGCATAAAAAGGAGTACAGCACTGCCCAGGATCACACAGGAGGTCAGAGGAGAAAAAGGATCCAAAGGGGAAGCCTGCACGAAGGAACAAGATGGCTAAGACTCAGAAAGGACAGGCACTTATGAGGTGGCTCAGCATTCAGAATAACTACACCCAGGAGGGACGTGCAAGACATATATACGAAACAACATTAACAATAAAGGGAGTGTGGGGTAAAGCACTCAGGAGCTCCACACGGAAAGACTGAAGCTCAGTAAGTTCCTCACCCACAATTGCTGTTACAGATACTGACTATAAATACCCACATATAGGATATGCATGCAAAGGCAGGGTCTGTGGAGCTTATACCTATGGTAATGTTCTAAATGTAACTCAAAGACAATACTGGAACCAAGGAAATTGGAAGAAAAGCAGGAACTGGAAAAGGATATACAGAAGGGGAGGCTACAAGGGTATACTAGAATAGTGCTGGTTCAGGAATCAAGAAAACAAAGTAGTACTGAAGGCAGTGCCGGAGCAGGAACTAGAAGCCAAGGTAGCACTGCTTGCAATGCTGGTTCAGGAACAGGAAATTACTATAGCTCAGGAGTCAAGCTAGCACTGCAGGCAGTGCTAGTTCAAGGAAACAGGAAATAGCTACAGCTCAGGAAACAAGGAGTCAAGAGAGCACTGCAAGTAGTGCAAATCAGGAACAAGAAATAGCTGAAGCTCAGGAACAGGAACAAAGAATAACTATAGCTCAGGAGCTCAGGAAACAAGGTAGCACTGCAGGCAGTGCTAATTCAGGCACAAGGAATAGCTATAGCTCAGGAATCAGGCACAAGGAATAGCTATAGCTCAGGAATCAAGGAACAAGGATTAACTGTAGCTCAGGAATCAAGGAATATCAAAAGCTCAGGAAACAAGGATCGGTCTCACCGGAACACAGCTACAATGACCAACACTGGACTGAAGGGAGCTGGGCCTTGAAAGAGCTCACAGTAATCACATGCATCAGGTGTGAGCAGGCTAGCAGACGCCAGCCACAGGTGAGCTGAATTCCTCCACCCATCCTTGGCCTGCAGGGGTGGAGACGAAGCAGTGAGCAGGGATTTCTAGGTAATGGAGTGTCAAACATGAGCAGGCTGGCTTTCACAAAACCCGGCATGGATTGGGAATGGATGGCAATTTACAAGTAGAATCCAAATGACTGGAACACAGTATATGCATGAAGGGGAGGGTCTGGAAGCTTATTAGAACACTGGAGAGCCCTATAATTCAGCCCCCTGGTGGTGGGCACGAGAATGCAGGGAGTGAGTTGTGACAATATGTTCATGAAAAGGTGACCAAATGCCTACTCTTTATGATTTCTTTATCAGCCCCATCTCCTTTCTGAAATGAGTCCAGGTTCCTTTTGACCAGTAACCTCTCTTAGAATCAAAGAGCCCTTTTGAAGTGCACAAGGAGCATGGATCTTGGTTCCTCCATTGTCTGTCTCACCCAGTTCTTAGGAACGCAGTATTCCAGAAATATTCGGGGGAGGGGGTGTCCTCTGCCTCCACATGTTCCTATAGCAAGCCCTGAGTCTCCCAACTTCACAAGCACACATACAGCCCTGTGCCCACACATAAATGCACACATGCATGCTCCCATGTACTCTAACCATCACAGGCACGTATAAATCCCAGCACCACACACATCTGCACTCACTGTCTGGCACTGCATGCAACCCAAGGCAGGCCAATGGTGAGTTACGTATAGAGCAGCAGAATTTTACCGGAGTGGGCCAGGAGGGACCACCCCTTTAACATAGGTGAAAAGACCTGTTCACTCTGATCACTAAAACTTGAAACGGGGTATGGTGCCACCACTGCTCTCATACTACTTAACTCCTGGTGAAGGCAGTAGCCTTCCACCACTCGAGGGTAGCGCTTTGGGACCCCACTGAAACTTCGTAAGACTGGAGTCCATGAGACAGGCCTAGGTCATGGCGCACACGGATGATCCGTGTTTGCCCATGGCCAAATATTGTTATCAAGGATCCAGATATCACTGCAGCGGGGGCACTCATGGCAGAAGTGCATTTCTATTACCATGCAAGGGTCTTTTCCATCCCAAGAGTAACTGAACCAGCTGGCAATTTGAGTTGGTTAGTTTAACTTTTTGGCTACAGAAAGGGACTTAAGTGGAACATCACTTAGTTGTCTGATATGTTTATGATAAGTTTCTGTTCGCTTTGCCATCTCTGGCCGAGGCAATAAGTGATAGGCAAATAAACCAACTAAAAGTTCCCTTTTCAATAAATGTTAACCCTTTCTATGAGTTCAAGATCAGTAAGCAGACTGTAAATAAACCAAATGATGTGGTTATTTTTTTCCTCACATCTCTTTCTTTGTGAGTGACCTCGTATGAAACAAATGTAATGAAATCAGCATACAGCCTCATTCCAGAAAGATTTGGGCAGATTTCTATTTTTAAATGAAATTAAGTATAGTGTAATGAATGGATGGTCACTTTCAATGAGTCCAGCAAAAATGAATCTGAAACCACTTCTCTGCTCTTTTATGCCTATGCCCAGTGATTGTTTTTTTTTGCTTCACAATCGTCCGTTATATTTATGTTGATGGGATAATGCCCAAAGCGAGCGAGTTAATAATGATGTCCAGAACAGCTTAAACACCCAGGTTAATGTTAGGTGATTCGAACTTCTAATTTGACCAGAAGTTGCCATGCCATTTCATGTGAAGAGCTACACCAAGTAGCCGAACAAAATGATGTGGACTTTAAAACCTATTTATAGTCTCTTAAAACGTCTTGCTTGTTGAAAAGTGTGTTCAGGCATTGCTCTGGCTGGCTGACTGGTTCCTAAGAGACATTATAAACTATGTTCTCTAGCTGCATGATGTATCTCAGCCATTTCTTTACTTAACTTTCTTTCAGCTCTGATGCCTAGGGCCCTTCACAGTTAAATCTGCATAACGCAGGGGAAAATACCCTGGGTGAGGTTTCCTGGATATAAAGTTCAAAAATAATGTAAATAGAGAATTAGAAATATACTTAGCAATAGGTTGGGGTACACCTGAAAATCATCTGTTTCATCTGGGTATTTTTCTCTGGTAGTAGCAGATACTTTTGTATAGGAAGAGAAACGCAAACCTGTGAATAGGTATGTTGTTATTTCAGATACGAGCAGCAGTTACATACTAGCAACAGTGATGCATGCCCAGCTGTGGGAATTTTTTTTGTTGCTGCAAGTGCTCTGTCGAAAGACTTGTGGTGGGACTCACTTGCAGGCCCCTTGAATACCACACTTCTGCCCACTATGACTGACATTTTGATCCCTCGATCAGCAAATATCCGCCACATCTTCAACAGCCTGCCGTTTGCGTGTCGTCTCGGTAACAGCGCACCGGCAGTAATTGAAGACTATGAACTTTTTTTTTTTTTTACTTGTAAGGATCTTTAATTCTTAAGAGAAATGTGAGCCATGAGACTAGAAACTTTAACAACTGGTACTTTGTGACTTATTACTCAACTAAACACTCAATACTGCAGAATACGGTCTGTCTACAAATGATCTGTAGTGTTTTCTCTTGCTTGCTGATTTCTTAAGCTCATGGCAGTGGCATCATTACTAGGGGATGTTGACAAATGCTTTCAAAACCTGGAATATATTGAAAGCAACCCGTAGTTCTTGGGGACTAATTACAAGAAACGATTCCCTGCATTCAAATATAGTTTTTTATCTAGGCATTCCAAGGTGCAAACCTGTGATCAGTCATCTTCAGAGTGCATAATAACAAAGCAAGCCCACTAATGCTAGGCCAACCGCAAGCATTTGTTTTAAATACATGAACCTATTAATGGTATTGACTTTGCGCTTCTAGCTATAACTGAAAGTTGGTTGCAAACATGTTCAATCAGCAATAATTAATGAGTGCTGCCAATCTAATTAGGATTGATGTAGAATAGACTTTCAGTAAGACAGGTGGAGGGGTTGCATACAAGGAAACCTGGCGGTAACATTACTGGACATATCCAATGGTATAAGAGAAGAATACATTATGGTCAAATGGCAGGTCTTTGCAACAGTCGCGAATTCCATAATTATCTGTCAGTAAGCTGGTTACGGCAGTTGTTTTTTTTTTAATGTTTCTGGTCTGCAAATAGTTTAATCTAAATTACTAGGAGGTTTCATTATGTGGCTCTTTGGGGTGAGGGGATTTCATGCTCTGGGTTAATGACCACCTGGCAGTTCAGCCCTGAGCCTCAGAGATGTCCTCAAACCTGGAATCACCTAAATTACAATTGTTGAGTGGACACACACATGGAGCAGGTCACATCTAAGATTTAGTCTATTTTTCATCCAGTTTAGTTTTATTTGATGACTAAACCACATGGCTGGCTCAGCCATGAGTTTATCTACTTCTTAATTCTCATGAGTAGTTCTGTGATTTCCAAAAAAGACTCTTAGAAGTGAGTATCAAGCAATTGGAGAAAAATCCATATTAATACTCTCATGGGTTCCTAAATCTATTTTCTTCTTGATCCGAGCAAGGGATATTTCTATTTCATGTACAAATCTCACCATGGATGGAGCTGGGTGGGGCTATTCAAACACTGCAATGTATTTTAGGTCAAACATATCAAATTGTAAAAATTCAATTATTGTAGTCTTTACAACCCTAAATCAAGGTGGAGTTATAGGCAGAGCCATGGCAGCTATAAACAATCACTAGTTTCAGGCCCTCGTCTCTACTTCTTTTCTTGCTTTACCATATTGGGGAGTTGGAAAATTTATTTTATTTTGAGTAGTCAAGAAACTTAAGCCTTCTCCAAGACTAGAGATGGGGATTGCTGGACCTAGTACTTTCTGCAGGTTCACCCTAGGTTTTTGCCTTCCTTTACTGAACCTGCTTTTGTTGGTTTTAGGAGTTAATTAGTATTAAAGTGCATGTCCTCTCTCCCTTACACATTTGTAAAATTGGCCTACACGCAAGAGGCAAGTTTAATGTATTTGTAAGTCCATAGTAAATTGCACTACATATACCTGGGCCCCTTAAATTAAATGTGGTTAAATTGTGCCACCCACTAAAGTAGCACTATAAAACATATCTCAGGCTTGTCACTGCAGCCTATAGTGCAGTTTTAAACTTGCATTTAACCTGGCAAAATAATCCCTTTGTCAGGCCTACATCGTCCTTTTTAATTCTTATAAGTCACCCCTTAGGCAGTCCCTGAAGGCTCACAAGGTAGGATGCATGGTATTTAAACAGTAGGACATGTGTGTTTTAAGTTTTACAAGTACGGACAGTGGAAAAAGTCATAAATTAATTTTTTACTGTTGTAAATCTTGATCTCCCAAAATTTAACACTGGGTTACCTTATTACCCGCAATAAGTGATAACCTCAGTTTGGCAACAGATAGAGAAATTATTCTTCCATTCATTAGAATTGTAATTTAAAATCCTCTTGAATGGTAAAGTCGGATTTTAAATTACTTTTCTGAAAATGCCGCTTTTGGGAAGTTGTAATTTTTCTACCTAAACCAAATGTGCCTTTCTGCCAGTGCCCAGGGTCACATGGCTGAGAATTGCTTTCCTGTTGTGGGTTGTGATTACCTGCCAAACATGGGGACAAAAGGAGCCTGGGTGAAGAGGGAGTCGGTCGTCCTGAAAGGATGGCGGGGCGTAGCTGTGCCGCGCCCTGCCCTGATTATACTTCAAAGGGCCCTGCCTGCAGCACACACCAAGGAACCTAACACCACGCCTGCCCTTGCCTTTGTCACCCTAGACAGTTTGGAGCCAAACCCAGGGGAAGGGGAAGAATCGACCAGAACCTGTTTGGGAGTAGGCCAGAGTTTATCCCCACACAAAGGCTGGCACTGGGAGTAAATTTGGCACCTTCAGAACCTCTCATCAGAACACTCCAGGGGCCTTCCCTGCAACTGCCCAGCTGACCAGCACCAACTAGACCTGCCTGAGCCCTGCTGTTGGTCTCTGCTATAGTGAGTCTTCATCCCTAAGAGGTGCCCCCGAGATCCTTGACCCTTGGCTGGCATCAGAGTGTACTCCTCCTGCCTCAAATCTACAGAAATCTTCACTTCAGATGAAAATCCAGAACTTTGGAGCTTTTTGAACCAGAAGCAGGTCCTTGCATTCAGCAGCAGTCACATGTCCACTGCCAACGCAAAGTTCTGATGGTGACCTACTTTTCGTGCCAAACAGCGACCACCAACTTGAAGCTCCAGTGATGATCTTTCCTCACCCGACAGTGACATCCTCACAGCCCCCACTCGCGCAAAGTTCCTGGGAGGCTCCTTGCATGTACTTGGGCTTTGAGAAGGTAAACGTTTGAGCGGAAAAAAACCTGTCGCTTTTTCTGACCCATGCTCCATCACGGTCGGCCTGAACTGATGTCCCTAACATGGTTCAGCGCGACCATGTGACCGCGAGTGGCGCTCTGTGCTTCTGGGTACTATTTTTACCTAAACCTTTAAAAATTCAAAACTCCGGTTCTACGGATTTGATTTTTATTGTTGTGGTGTTATTTTATTTATTAAAATGTACTCTGTTATTCTAAAGTGGTTTGGGATTTTTACTGTATTGTGTTTTCACTTTATCACTGTATGAGAGATGCATAAATACTATACACATTGCTTCGAATGTAAGCCTGACTGCTTTTGTTACCAGAGGGTTAAACACAGTTAGTGTCTTTTGTGGTTCACCCTGACCTGAGCAGGATTATGTTTATTATTAGAGTGGGGTGTCCACACCTCTTAACTAATAACCCGATTTTTTACAGGGATCTTTTCGTCCACTGAACTATCCAAAACAAGTTTTCAGGTTTCTTTTTAGATAAACTGTTCATCATTCATTCACTTATTAAAAACACCTGTTTTTCTCCTCTTCTGTTTTTAAAGAGTACCCAAGAACATCAGCTATCTAACTTAGTCATTTCCCTGAACCAGTTTGAATCTGCTCAAATTAGGATCCCCTTTAGATACTCTTGTTCATCAGAATGATTTAAACCTCTTCACATGTAACTCATTTACATTGGGCATTGTTGGCTACAAATAAAGTGGATGACACTGCTGCTTATAAGACAATCATTAGATACGGGCAATCCTGCCAGATTAATGCCTTTTGCACTTATGCTTATATCTTCTAAATTAAAATTGTACTGTCTCAAGATGTTTATGACTTTATTGAAGCTAATAAAGACCATGATCACTTTCAAGCAAGTGTTTGTCCCCATAGGTTTGGTCAGCTAGTTTTGGTCTAGGACTTTGAGTCTTTCAGTTGGAAGTGGCTGTAAGTTGTGTCACCACTCAGTTTGGGTTTATCAAATACATTTGAGGGTGTTGAACATTCAATCCTCTGGAGATGTTTTACAGAAATGGTATCTCTCACTTCGCCTTGTCCTGGATTAAGTCCGATTTGAAAGCAAACTAAATCAGTGGTGTTTCCTCTCTGATGTGTTTTTCTGCCAGTGCACTGTGTTGTTTAACATATATGTTCTGTTATAGGTTACCCTTATTCATGTGCATGACTATTGTTTTATTTGTATTTTTCATGAAAAGGAATGAAAAGAGCCCACAAACACTGCATCAATTGTATCTCAGGTGCCTTGACAAAGAAAAAGTTAACGATGAATGCATCCTGCAAAGCGCAGTAAGATAATGCATCTTTCAGTTGATCTTGCAGAAGGTCCTGGTTACTTACCGGTAATCTTCATTACTCAGAGTCCAAGTATTCCTTGCCACAGTCTTTACTCAATGAGCGATGGCGCCAGTGGACGGAACTTCAAAAAACAAAATTAGCCTACTAGTTTCCCATCCCTCCGAGATGACCAACTTCCTCCTCTTCCTCTAAATAAGCATAAAGGAAGTCAACCTCTTGGACATCCTGTTTTAATTTCAAAGCAATATATGTCTGAAGCCCTACTTTCTGGCTGGGAGGGATGGGAAACAGACTGTGGAGAGGAAGGCTTGGACTCGGAGTAAAGAAGATTACCAGTAAGTAACCGGGACATTACCTCCTCATCTGTGTTCCTCGCCACAGTCTTTACTTAATAAGCTGGTACCAAAGCCTAAATCAGTTTCATAAACTTACCATCAAAGAACACAAACATGTGGAATATAGATGCACAAAATAAAGATTTAATAATATGTCTGATAATTTCTGCTCAAACATTTTAATTGACAAATTTAACATCTGAACCCACATTCAAAGCTGAGGAAGCAAAAGCTATGGAACCACATCACTAGTTTTAATCTATAGTCGTTCGTGAATGTATAAAGAGTTGGCCATGTGGCTGCATTACAAATCTCCTCAGTCTACATTTCTTTGAAAGAAGCGTGAAAAGTAGATATGCTTCTTGTAGATCTTCCTTGGGTTTGATTCACTACTTCTTCACCCGGAGTCTCATAATGTAACAAAATTGTCTGATGATCCATCTATTTAAGGCAGAGTTATATGGTTTCAAACAATTTTCTACGGGGCAACTGTCACAAATAGACTACCTATCTTTCTGAACACATCGGTTCTCTTTAGGTGGATCAAAAGAGCTCTTTTAACATCCAACAGATGCAACAAAGATTCCTCCTCTGTATGAGGATCGGGAGCTAAGACGGTTAGGGCAGCCTCTCTAGATCATTGAAAGAAAGATGGAACTTTTGGAATAAACTTAGGATTAAGTTACAAGACCACCTTGTCAGAAAACACATTAAAAAAGGCTCAGATCATAAGAAAGATCCAAACTCCCCTATTCTCATGGCAGTGGAAATGGCTACCAGTGTTACAATCTTAAGGGTTAAGAACTTCAACTCCTCTCTCTCCAGTGTCTCAAAGGGAGCAACTTGGAGTGCCCTTAAAAACAATGTTAAATCCCATGAAAGAGAAGAACAATGAAGTCTAGGTCTTTTTCAAGGAAAAAATCAGCCTTGAAAGCAGAGTTTCCAGATGATGCAAAAATTATGTTACTATTGCCCACTGTGCACAGTTAGTAGATGATGCCAAACTTAAATAAAACCTTCTGACAAGAAATCCAGACTTCTTATGGGTTCTATAGACACAAAGTCAAAACCTTTATCCTGCATCATCTCTCTAAGTTTGACCTGTAATTAGCATAAGCCTTAAAGGTAACAGGGCGTCTAAACCAGAGATCTCCAACCTCTTTTGTAATTAAAGCTACTTAGGTTCTATTAATATCATCCAGAGTTACCGTTAATACTGTTGTAATAGTGAGCATATCAGGCAAGATTACATTAGTGACCACTGCATGCAAACTAATTTACCGGCAGTGATCACTGTACTGCCTCAGACACGGTTGCCACCAGTAATGTAAAAAGGCTTTGTCAAATGCAGAAGGCCTCCACATGGGTAATACATAACAACCATAGCTGTAATTCCCCTGGTACCAAGGTAAAAATATGAGTACTATGTCCCCTCAATGCTGCATGGTGTATAACTCAAATACCAGCTTTAAATATATTTTACAAAGTAAACTATTTTTTCCCAAACATCAGTTTATGAGTTCTGAAAATATACACAATTTTCAATTTTGGTATACATTTATTAATTCAACTAAGCAAAAGCTTCTATTTAGTAGACTGGACTCCACACTGAAGAGCTACTTACAGGCAGCTGGAGAGCTACATGTGGCACATGAGCTACTTGTTGGAGGAGCCTGGTCTAGACTATTATTGAATCAACTCAGCCACCTCAGAAGAACAATCCTTAGCCAATACATTAATTCTTTCAAGAGCCAAGCCAGAAGATGCATCCACTCCAGATTCTTAAGAGGAAATGGAGAACTCATCAAAGGATATGGATGAAATGGAATCTCCCAGTGGGGCTGAACTACTAGATCTACCAAGAGGAGGAAGCAAAGGCGCCTCTGCCAACCTCGGCTGATCAGAAGAACTAGCGCTCTGCCCTCCTTGATCTTCTGCAAATCTTTGGCAATGAAAGCGATTGAAGTGAATGCATACAGCAACCCTGATGGCCACTTGCACAACAGGGTGCCCAACCTGCATGTCTCCTGGCAAGGAATATTAGTGCAGAACCGTAGGAGAAGGGAATTTTCTCTTGAGGCGAACAGGTCATTTTCCTTGGGTGCCTAAACCTGTTCTGCAGCTGGTTGAATGCAGTCCTCATTAAAAATAACAAGCTCATTGAAGTTAAAACTCTGCTTAGATTGTCTGTGGGCCAGTGCTCCTTCCCTGGTAGATCTACTGCTCTTAGAGAACTGAGACTGACTCCGCCCAACTGAGATATTGTGCTCCGCACCCTTCCTGATGATTCAAGTATCACACAATCACCCTGTTGTTGGTCCTGATCTGCACTTGATGACTCATCAAGTGGGGAGCAAACTCTAACAGTGCCAGTTGAACAGCCTTTAGTTCTCTGTAGTTGGAAGAATAGGCAGACTGAAGGCTTGTAAACCTGTGAACTTGGTACCCAGTGTAAATACACATATTCTGAGGCACACAAAATTAGTCCATCTTGTATCAAAGGCAGTAACCAAAATAGTAATCAAAGGGAGTCCGTTTAAAGTGTTTCTTTCTCTTTATTTTCTTATTCTTTTCTTCTCAAACTCATGTACAAAACACAAGCAGCCGACACGTGTTTCGTCCAACTGACTTTTTCAAGGCCAAAGAGGTATAAGAAAAGCCACTGGCACCTCTGAGCACACCGCACCGGTAAGTAATGCGTGAAGGAAGATTCTGGATATCTGTAAACAGACGTGGGATTTTCGAAACTAGTCGTGCGTGACTTCAAAATCATGTGTTGGGTCACAATATGTTGTAAGTGGTGATGAGATCCCAAACGTCAAGAGCAGACAGTAGCCTGCAGTTCAACCAATGGCTAACTGTACCTGTAGATAATCATATTGCATCGTAGAAATCCATCCCGCTATCAACCGGGGCGAGCACAGAGTATTTGTGCCAACTGGTGGAAAATATTTGACATAGACCTACGTCAACTTCAAGATACTGTTATTAGTAATACGGGCGTAATGCCAATGGATGCCTTGACAAGAGCAAAAGTAGTATCAGTGTCAGCCGTGAAGTACCACGGCAATCGACCGATCTAAAGCCATAATAAGCCGCAAAATGTTCAGAAGCCTGTGACCACTGAACCAAGTGTAACAGCATATGATTTGTCATAGAGTTCACATGAAAACGAGCCCAAGGAAGCACTGTGAAGGACTAAGCCATTGGGCCCTGAAGTCGCCGCCATTGTCTCACTGGAGGGACACTCTGTCCAAATAGATCTTGAATTTCTATCACCAAATGTTGCCTTCTTTCCAACGACAAGAGCACCTGTCCCGTTCGCCTATGAAAGTCAAGTCCTGTTCTGGCGTCAGACATGACTTCTTCTGATTCATCAAGAATCTATGATCCTGTAGCACCTTACACACACTTTTGACTTGCTGGTTTGACTTAGAGAGAGAAGAAGCAGAAATGAGCCAATCATCAAGATATGGAACAACCTGAATTCCTCTATTATGAATGATTCCTACAAAGGGTGCTAACACCTTTAGTAAACTCACTTCATGAAATAGGAAGACCAAATGGCAGCACCTAAAACTGATGGTGCTGATCCCTTACACAAAAACAGAGAAACTTTACTGAATTGCGATAAATCTGTACATGGAGGTACACATTGAACAAGTCCAGAGATGCCTGAAAGTGCCCCTGGTTTATGAACGGTAGGATTTCTTGAAGTGACAACACCTTGAAGTTTATTTGAGCGATGTTAGAAATGGGGGTCTCTAGTTGGCAGAGGTAGGTACCTTTGTCCAAATAGGGACTTTTGCTTCTAGTCAGGGTAAGGGGGATACACACTTTAGATAACCCCTGCTCACCCCCTTGGTAGCTTGGCACGAGCAGACAGGCTTATCCCAAAGGCAATGTGTAAAGTATTGGTACCAACACTCACAGTAACACAGTAAAAACACCACAAATGGACACCACACCAGTTTAGAAAAATAAAATATCTTTATCTAAACTTAACAAGACCAAAACAACAAAAATCCAACATACACAGTTAAAAATATGACTTTCAAAAGGTTTCAAGAACTTGTACCATAGAAAACTATGGATGCGTGACTTTTCACCAAAGTACCTGTAGTTGTGTCAAAGTTTACCAAGCCAAACAGCCGCAGCGTCGGAAAACAAAGAGATGCGACACTCCTGAGACCCTGAGGAGGCGATGCGACAGTCCCGCTGCACGCAAAGGAAGGGTTGCGTCGATTCTGGTCTGTATGGGGAGGGATGCGGCGATTCTTCGTGCCGGTTCCGGTCCGCAGGTGATGCGTCGGACGAACTTGCCGCACAGGCACGATGCGTGGAAATCCGGGATGCGGCGGCGATTGATGCAGCGGCATCGAGCGGCGCTGCGTCGGTCCACTTCAGCCGCGATCCCTCGATACGTTGATTTCTGTAGTTCTTTGAGTTTCTTCTTTCTTCCAGCTCCCAAACAGCTGCAACAACCTCCAGAGGCCTAAAACTGGCACAGGCACCTCTTGGCAGGCTAGAACTCACAGCAGCAGAGTTCAGGGGAGCTGGGGGTGAAGTCTTTGTGTCCCTGAGACTTCAGAACAGGAGGCCAGCACACTTCAGGCCCTTGGAGATCTCCTTCAAGCAGGGGACACAGCACACAGCAAAGTCCTTCTCCTTTCCTTGGCAGAAACATCAACTGCAGGCCAACCCCAGACACACAGCAAGGGCAGTACTTCTCCTCAGTCTCTCCAGCTCTTCTCCTTGGCAAAGGTTCCTCTTGAATTCCAGGAATGATCTAAAGTCTGAGGTTTTGGGTCTGATACTTCTACCCCAAAATGTCTTTGTTCTCTTTGTGCAAGGGGCTCTGAGCCCAGTTCAAACCAGTTCTGGGGGGCACTCTGCAAGTGCACAACAACATCCATTGTCAGTGTGAGCCTTGGCTCCAGACACACCACAGGGGGGCGGAGCCAGCATTATGGAAGGCAGGCACAGCCCTATTCAGGTACAGGTGCTACTCCTCCCACCACTCCAAATGCAGATCAGGCCTATTCAGCCTAGTGCTGACTCATCCAGACTCCTGGAGCCACTGCACCTCCCCAGCCCCTGTCACTGCAAAGCCAGACAGTCAATCTACAAACAGGCAGAGGCGCACAGGATGGTTAAACAAGAAAATAGCCACTTTCTAAAAGTGTTATTTTCAAACACACAATTTAAAAACCATCTTTACTAAAAGATGTGTTATTAAATCCTGAGTTCAGGGATACCAAACTCCATTTTTCTATCTTACCCCTGTGGGAAGATATGCTTGTAAAATGTTACAAAGTATTCCCCATTCTGTCCTATGGGGCAACATAGCCTTTCAATAGTGAAAAACGAAATTGGCAGTATTTCACTATCAGGACATGTTACACACACCAGTACATGTCCTACCTTTCACATACACTGCACCCTGCCCAGGGGGTACCTTGGGCCTACCATAGGGGTGTCCAGTGTGTAAGAGAAGGGAAGGGTAGGGCCTGGCAAGTGGCTGCACTTGCCAAGCCGACATGGCAGTTAACAAACTGCGCACAGGCACCGCGGTGGCAGGCCTGAGACATCTTTTCAGGGCAACTCATGTGGGTGGCACAATCAGTGCTGCAGGCCCACTAGTAGCATTTGATTTACCCGCCCTGGCACACCCAGTGCACTTTACTAGGGACCTACTGGTAAAATAAACCTACTGGTAAAATAAATATGCCAATCAGGGAGAACCAATCACAATAACAATTTACACAGAGAGCATATGCACTTTAGCACTGATCAGCAGTGGCAAAGTGCTCAGAGTTCTATAGCCAACAAACATAGGTCAGGAAAAAATAGGAGGAAGAAGCAAAAAGTTTGGGGATAACCCTGCCAAAAGGGCCATTTCCAACAAGCGATAAATGCGTTCAGATTTTTGAGGTCGATAACCGGCATAAACTCTCCTGAGGATTTCTTTACCAAAAACAGAATTTAATATAACCCCTTTCCTTTGGTACTCTCACAATAGCTCTTTGTACCAGGAGCATCTGAATCTCCTCTAGAAGCAGGGCAGGACTGGCTACCGTGCGTTTTTTGCTGGGGAGGCAGAGTGGGGCCCAGGTTCACTGCGGAGGGGCCGATTTTGTTGCTGGGGAACTGCAGGCGCTTCTAAATAAACAATGCAAAACGAATAGCTTTAAAGCCTACTTTTTAAAACCTTTGTTTTGCATTGTTTATTAAGGAAAGCTCCGGTAGCCAGTCCGGCCCTGTCTAGAAGGGTCTGTTTCTTTGCTGGGTATGCTGGAAGAGGAGTGGCACAGAAAAAATTAAGAGTAAGCAAGTGGAAACCAATCAGGAATCCCTCTTCTACAATATGCAGGACCCACTGGTCTGACACGTTCTCTCTCCAAACCCTAGAGAAATGAGAAATCCACCCCTCCCCACCCCCCGGCAGAGCCTCCTTGGGCATATAGTCAGGACTTGGCGGGGGCTGAGCTCCCAGGCTGCTGGGTCTGGGTCTTATCGTAGGCATGTCTCCTACCTGGAAAGGTCTGATTTGATTTACCTTGAAAAGCCGGACAAAAAGGTCTTTTGTTTCACAAAAATGGGCCACTTGGAGCTCTAGCTGTGGCCATGAGCTTCCTGTCATCTGCTGTCTTCTTCATCATCTCCACTGGGAGGGAGGTTCCATACAACGTTGTGCCTTAAAATAGTATCTTCATCAAAAGGGCTTTCTGTGATTAATCCGCCTTCCAGGACCTTAACCAGAATTGCCGTCTTGCAGCTATGGAATGGCCTGCTATTAAAGCAGCCCAACTCAAGGAATCGTAAGAGATATCTTACAGTAGCCTTACTTGCAGCTCCATTAGAGCTATGTTGGAGTAATATCCGTTCCTTGTTAGATCATCTCCGCCAAGGTCTGAAAGTTTTTCATGAGTGACTGTATGGCATAGGATGACTAAGGTGCGGCTGTGGTTGCTAGGTTCGAACCTGCAAGCTACGCTTAACCTCCAGAGTCATATTTTAGTCTACTGGAGCCACAGGAGCTGTGTCCTCTGAAATAATATCGCCATGTGAGACCAAGCCTGCCATCAATGAGTCAACTTTAACTGTTGTTGTTAAATCATCCGCAAAGATCTGGATTGGATATCTGTTTGAAAAGAACCTTGGAATTGAATGTTTATTAATCTTTATCCATTCTGTTTCCCTCACATGTTTAATAGAGGAATGTAAAGAGAGAGCTTCCTGCTCCTTCTTCTATATTGCAAGAAGAAATCATCATGTTCCTCTGCCTTTGATGGTTCTTGAAAAGTCATCTTCTCCCTTATTTGCTGAAGGATTTCTCTCAATTCTTGTCCTTGCACAAATCAACCTCTGACGTGTCATGACCCCCTCATGCACCCTCTGTGTAGTAGGCCTAGCACGCCAGGCTCATGTTGCTTTACCCCTGTGGCACTTTATTGCTCTGTGATACCATGACTGATGTTCCCCCAAGACCGGTAATTCCATTGTGCTTGAATCCTTGCAAGCTTTCCTCAGAACCCGTAATTCCATTGTGCTTTAATCCCTGCAGGCTTCCGCCAAAACCCGTGAACTCGTAGATTATCTGCACCCACTATTACTAGGGCCTTGGTGTGGTTTTCAATTGAATCCCTACAAGCTTCCCCCAGAATTCCTTGAGCCATTGGCAAGCCTTGCTCCCACTGTTACTAGGGCTTTGGTGTGGTTTTCCATTGAATCCCTCCAAGCTTCCCCCAGAATCCTATAAGTCAGTGGCAAACCTTGCTCTCGCTGTTGCTGGGGCCTTGGTGTTGTTTTCCATTATGGACGTTTGAGCAAAAACAATACATTTGTTTCCTGTTCTTTGGTTCTGATCATCAAGTTGTACCTGCACATTCTGTACGGTCAAAGAGAGTGTACTAACACGTGTTTTCTCCAAGGTTCGAGAACATTTCAGACGGCCATGTGGCCCACTTGACAAACATGATCCAGATACATCCATTGAGTCTTCGAGAGGGCATATAAACCCAGAATCGTGGCATTGTTTCGCGCCCTGCGGAACAAGCTTCACCCTTCCCACTCACCTGAAGAATCCTGCTGGAACCGAGAAGCGCTCTAGTCTCTTTCAAGTGCATCTGAACTTGTGGTTTCCGTGGCTCCAGCTCCCTTGACGTCTTCCTCGTCTCTCCCTCCTGCACTGCTACTCCGGACCCCCAGTGACTCCCTGAGTCAAAGCCTCGAGGTTTTCTTCAAACTTCAGTCAAGTGGAAGAACTAAGCTAAATTCTTGATATCAGGTTAGCGTGCAGTAATCCTCCTATATTAGTAAGCAGGACCGAGTATCCACGTCTTCAATGACTATAGACTTTTCTTCCATGCCCTCTCTGTGATTTACTCCAGTGCTTCTTGTGTGTTTACACTCTGGACCCTTCCTACAACCTTGGCAGCATAAAATAAACATATATATATATATATATATATATATATATATATATATTATTTAAAGTAATGGTATAGTTGGGTAAAATGCTCAGTAACAACGTAACGTTTTAAACTCTAAAAACACAAACATTCACTATTTATAGATGTAGGGCCAGATGTACAATGCTTTTTTTAGGTCGCAAACGGTCCAATTCACTGAATCGGGCCGTTTGCTACCGGGGAAAACATTTTCCTATGTACCAAATCCTATTTTGCAATTCAGTAACCTATTACCGAATCGCAAAATGCGTTAGCGATTCAGTATTAGCAAGGGACTTGTTAACGGCGTCCCTTCCTAATAGCGACACACAATGGTATGTGTGAATGTTTTGCGACCAAAATGCGGTTGCAAAACATTCGCATTTTATCGCCTACTTCAAGTGGTTGGTAACCCATTCGCAATTGGACCACTGCCACGGACCACTGCCTACTCCTAAATGAAAAGGTTTCTTTTTTTTTTTTTTTTTGAAACACATCCCGTTTTCCTTGAAGGAAAACAGGCTATGTTTAAAAAAAAAAAAAACAAGACAAAATGTTGATTTATTTAAAAGCAATCACAGACATGGTGGTCTGCTGACCCGAGCAGACCAACATCCCTGTGATTTTAACGATTCCCAATGGGTTGCAAATTGCGACTTACCTCATGAATTTTAATGAGGTAGGTCTATTTGCGGCCCACTGGGAAACGCAAAAAGTGTAAAAGACACTGTAGTACATAGCTGTTTGCGTTACCTAACAGCGAATACCCAAAATTCACTATTAGGTAATCGCAAACACAAACCTATGTACATCTGGACCATAGTTATCTCAAATAAGTATAACTCTGGCCCTAAAGTAACTAACTTGCTCCCCTCTATGCACAAGTTTTCTCATCAATGATTTAATTGCAAATGTTGCGGTGATATTATCAATGATGTCATAGAAGATCTCAAGAGTGATGTAGGTGGGGTAATTAGCAGTACATTGCGAGGCCGCGCCCCCTCCTCTTAAGTACTACCCCGCCCCCATGCACTAGTCTACCCCGGGAGGTATTTTTTGAAAGGTGCAGGAGTCCGTGTTTTTTTCCCTTTCATTTTGCTGCAGATTTGCAGATCCTCTGTGAATTTGCAGCAGAGTTAAAAAAAAAAAAAAAAAAGCTTGTCCTGAATCCTAAAATGGCTACCACCACTTCCTTGTAGATGTGTTGGTAGCCAATCAGCTCTCACCAGGAGATCTGTCGGATTCATGGAGGTTCCATGCCCCTAACTATACACAGTTTTAAAGCGTTAATAATTCCTCAAAAACTACTGAACGGATTTACACCAAGTCACAAAAAGCACTCTTTGTGGAACAAGATGTAGCTTTCTGCCAAATTTGGTGTAAATCCGTTGAGTGGTTTGGGCTGTAGCTTTGTCTAACATGCCTATGGAAAAATGAGTGGCGAAAATGTGTTTTGGAACCCCCTCTTTTTCTCTGCCGCTTGATGGATCACCCCGAAACTTTCCATGCGCAAACTAGTCAAAAAGTAGCACTTTTTTGGAACGTTTTGTGGAGATTCAGCAAACGGTGCCAAGTTATTAGCAACACAAAAAAGGCATTTCCTATGAAAACACGATGCTAACTATAACTATCCAGTGGTGAATGCCCCTGGGTAAAATATAACATTTTGAATGACAAAAAAATACAGAAATTCACCAGTTATAGTTAGCAGAGCTATAATATCACTTTACCTTTTAGTTTTTTTTTCACTGAATTTCTAGTTTATTTTTTAACAACGTAATATTTTATCACCATAAGTAAAGCCAATCCCCGCTGTGCACAGCCTCTTGCTGTTCACGGCAGTGGATCGGTTGCACAGCATGGCTTGCGGACAGGCCCCGTGTCCAATCCCTGTAAGCAGCCAACCCCCCTGCAGGAGAAGAGTGTTGTGCAGCCCTGTCCCCATTCCTCTATTGGCCCCGGGGACCCCGGGTCTTTTGTTTTTAAAAAGGAGAGGTAATGCGTGCAGCCCCCCTTCCCAAGCCACTATTGGCCACGAGAACCCCATGCAAAAAATCCCAGGATTATAAAATATATTAGGGAAGAGGGTTGCATGGTCACCCTCCCCAAGTCATAAGCGGCCCCGAAGAAGCTATCCCCCAGGGCAAATACACTAACATTAGAGGAGGGTATCCTGGAAAAGAAAAGCCTAAGTATCATTTTGTGAAAGCGTGTGGATGGGTGAAGGAATGGTGACATCAAGTGTTATTCCATAATATCGTATTTGTTATTACATTGATACTGAGACTTGTATACAAAAGATAGAAAAAAATAAAAAAATAAATTAATAAAAAGCACAAAAGAAAGGAAAAAACCGAAGTACAGAGAAATGGAAGGTGAGAGCTAGGCTGCTTGTAGTGAGAATTCTATGGGGGAAGTGAGTGTCGTGGAGTAATTAATGATCAAAAGAAACTGACCATGCAAGAGTTGGAGGGAGAAGTAACAGAGGTAGGATTACCTGACTGTAGATAATAGAGCCTGTGCGAAATCTAATCGAAAGGGACAGAGAAAAGCAAATGAATGAGTCTAAAATAATGAGCATGTGTATGTAAATATGCTAAAAGACGGCAAGCATGAGTAACTAGTAGGGTATGGACTCACCGCTGGACCGGTGATAGTTCCAACCCGGTCTAGAGGCGCGTTTTAACGTTGCAGGGTGGTACGGCTGCGTGGGTGGTAAGGTCGGTAAGGCAAAAGGACTCTGGACCCCATCGGTGGTGATTCCAAGAACAATAAAACACCGGGCGAGTGCGTCCGTGTTCAAAGGGTCCTGTCGATAAGGTAAGGAAGTAACAATCAGGCCAAGTTATAATTCGATGGAGGAAACATAGAGTCCAGGTATTTAAATAGTAACGAGGGCGCATAAGATGCAATCCTACCTGAGTGAAGCCGGAGTGTCGTGGCCTTGAATCCTCAGGGTCGTATGTTGCTCTTTATGGTCCACCTCTCGATACCACCACGGTCTGGATTAATGTTACAGACTCAATGGAGTGATCAAGCGGGGGAAGGGAAGGATGGGGACAGCGGGGAAGGAGACCTGCAACAAGAATAACAACCATGTAACTCAGAATATATATATATATAGATCTGTAGGCATACATACACTGGTAAACATATAGGTACTGCTGGTGTTTCCTAATTATACCTGTAAAACAAAATTCCTCCGTAATGTAGTCATAAATCGGAAATCAAGGCTCCACACACGGCCAAAGTATGCAGAGTTTTTCTGTGCTGGGGGGGTGCAACGCAGACGTGGGTAGGTTCTGGTTCTCTAGTGGTGAGATAATACAAAAGGAGACCCCTGCGCCCATGCAGGTATTAGAGAAGTTTAACTACGAAGGATTTTCAAATCAAGATGGGCTACTCACACTACTCCACTGCCATAGAGTTTTTCTCTAGTGGATAGTGTTCACCCCTCAGTGTCTGATACAGTCTCAGTATAAGCAACAAAAGCGTATGAATTTAATCTTCTATGTTTCTGATAGGAACTGACAAAGCAACAGACAGTACACGCACTCACTATTCCAACGGACAGGAGTTCCTAAAGAAATCTCCAAGTCAATGCGCTACCATCTAAGGATTGAAAACGCCAAGAAAACTACAGTCTCCTATGGCGTATGCGTTCTCTCTGCATGAGTTCAACAAACTCTCCAACACGAGAGAACGCCGATACAGTAGGGAAGGCAGCCGCCTCCCGACTCCTACTCCAGATCACTATACCGGGGAATAACCTCTTGCCGGCTTTCTTTCGGAGAATACTCTGAGTTCGTTTGCACCGCAAGAACCCGGAAATGGGTTCAGCCAACGGTGCAAGCGAAGCGTCGATAAATAAACCACGGGAGTTTTGCCACATCCGCTGAGTGCCTTAGTAACAACAAGGGAAATGCGGTGCAAGATGCACCCTTACCAGACCTTCATGGAGCTCCGGGCGTCTCAGCGGCAATAGTAAACGGCACCCGCTATGGCTTCGGAAGAGCTGAAATACTTCAGTGAACGGGATGTCGTCAGTTACGTGGTCCCCCATTGATTCATGGGAACTGTAGTTCCACTGGCGTCCGTGGCTTGCGGTTTACCTTGGCTTCGTCAGTGTTCTCCGGCTGCCCCTCTGGTGAGACCTGACAGTACATCCCTCCTCTGAAGAACACTGACAAAGGCATGGTTTCAGAGGGTATTTGCTGTGGAACAGACGAATGTATCGGGGAGCATGAACCCCTGCAGCGGGTTCCCAGGAATTTTCCTCGTTACCATACCCTTTCCACGCAACCAAATACCACAACCTGGTGCGATGGATCTTGGAGTCCAGAATACCCCTCACCTCCTGCTCAAAGTCCCCGTCCACCATGACAGGGACCGGTATCTTCCTACTTCTGTGATGTGAAGGTTTAAGCAGAGACACGTGAAATGCAGGATGAACGCGCAAAGAGGATGGTAAAGCCAATTTGACCACCACCGGATTTATTAGTTTGATAATCTTGTAGGGGCCGATGTATCGGGGATTAAAAATACTGTATTTTTTAAATCTTATGTTCTTAGTGGACAACCATACATAATCGCCTTGTTTATAAGTAGGCCCCTTTCGTCTATGTTTATCCGCATAAGCCTTATACTGGGTCTTAGCCTTCCGTAACTCTTCACGCGCGTTCTGTAGTGTGTTCTGGATGTGTGTTATCCGTTCCTGTACCTCTGGCACAGATCCCTGGCCCACAGGATGCCGGAAGGGAATAAAACAAGGGTGAAACCCATAGGTGCAGAAAAAAGGTGTGTGTTTAGTGGACCTATGCAACGCGCTGTTGTACGCTATTTCCGCCAACCACAAGCTATCTACCCAAGCCTCGGAAGTAACATCCACATAACATCGGAGGTATTGTTTCAATGTCTGGTTAACCCTTTCTGTCTGGCCATCTGTCTGGGGATGAAAGCTGGTGGACAGGTTAGTGGTGATTCGTAGCGCAGAACACCACATCTTCCAAAAGTTAGCAGTGAATTGGGAACCCCTATCCGACACCACAGTTTGTGGAAGCCCATGTAGTCTTACTATGTCCCTCAAAAGGATCTTTGCCAGTTCGCCAGCCGTGGGTAACTTTTTGCAGGCAATGAAGTGGGCCAGTTTAGTCAGATAATCAACCACTACTAGAATGACAGTGTGTCCTTTGTCTGGAGGCATCCCTACCACAAAATCAAGAGAAATCTGTTCCCAGGGTTGGGCAGGGGTAGGAAGGGGCTGCAAAAGCCCTACCTGCCGGGTGTGGGCCTTTTCATCTGGCAACATACTTCACATTCTCCAACCCATGTCCTTATGTCCTTTTTGACCGTGGGCCACCAGAATTGGCGCAGCACTCTCTCAGTAGTCTTTTCAATGCCGTTGTGCCCTGCGCTGGGTATGGTATGACACCAACTGAACACCTGTTTACGTAACGAAGAAATAGGCAACAACAACTGGTTACCCCGTACCGGCAGTCCATCCTTCACGGCCCATTCTTTGTTCTTCTCTAACCACTCCTTCCACTTGTCATGCCTTATGTTATTGGCTACACTCCGAAGGAACCTTTCTGTGACCGTAGTACATATTACATTCTGGGGATTCACGATGGCGTTTTCGGGAGGAATGTCAGGAGAAATCGGGGTGGTTTGGCGACTCAAGGCATCAGCTTTTTGTTTTCCCTTCCTGGGCGATATGTTACGAGGAAGTTGTACTCCGCAAAAAACAGCATCCAACGCAACTGTCGGGGTGTCAGGTGTCTTGCTGCCGTCATGAACTGCAGGTTGCGGTGATCTGTAAAGACGGTGACAATGTGTTTGGAGCCCATTAAGAACTGTCTCCATTCCTGAAATGCGTTCTTAATGGCTAGCAGTTCTTTCTCCGCGATTGTATAGTTGCGTTCGGCGGGATTAAGTTTCCGGGACATAAAAGCCACAGGATGTAGCTGGCCTGTCTCCAGGTGACGCTGGGAAAGCACCGCTCCTAACGCGTATTCGGAAGCGTCTGCCTCCACTATATATGGCCTATCAGGATCTGCATGCCTTAATACCGGGGCTGACACAAACGCCTCCTTCAATGCCTCAAATCCTCGTCGTGCTTCCTCCGTCCATTGGAATACCATCTTCTTTTGTAATAAACGCGTGAGTGGCGCTGCTAGCCTGGAGAACTGACTGATAAACCGACGATAGAAGTTGGCGAACCCCAGGAAGCATTGAATATCCCGAACTGTCGTTGGAGTAGGCCAGTCCTTCACCGCTTTTATTTTGCGTTCTGACATTTCTTGCCCCCAAGGTGTCAACAGAACGCCAAGGAATTCCACGGTGGTGACTTTGAACTCACACTTGCTGATCTTACAGTACAGCTGATGGTTCCGCAGTGTTTGTAGAATGGTACGCACGTGTAGGTCATGGATCTCTATGTTGGGTGAGTAGATTAAGATGTCATCAATGTACACCACCACGAACTGGTCCAAGAACTCTCGCAGCACATCGTTGAGAAAAATTGGAAGGCCGCTGGAGCGCTGCATAAACCGAAAGGCATCACCAAATATTCATACAGGCCATAGCGTGTTTTGAATGCCGTCTTCCACTCGTCGCCCTGGCGCATCCTCACCAGATGATAGGCTCCTTTAAGGTCCAGACGGGTGTAAATAACTGCCTTCTTTACCTGTTCCAACAGAACGCTAATGAGAGGTAACGGGTACCGGTTCTTTACCGTTATGGCATTTAATGATCGAAAGTCTACACACGCCCGTAACTCCCCGTTAGCTTTGGGGATGAAGAATAAGGGAGAAGCCGCGGGTGATTTGGAAACCCGGATGAATCCCAAGGCCAGGTACTTGTCCAGGTACGCACGAAGATGGGCGTTCTCGGGTTCGGTTAGAGCATACACCCTCCCTGATGGAATGACTGCCCCTGGAATTAAATCGATCTGGCAATCGTATTGTCTGTGCGGCGGTAACGTTTCTGCCTTTATTTCGTTAAAGACGTCAGCGAACTCTTCATATTCGTCGGGTAATAATACTGCATGTTCTGCAGCGGTAGCGATATGATGTCGTCCGGCCAAGGTCGCCGCCGGGTTGCTTTTTGCTGGAACGCAGTTTTGTACGCAAAATTCAGAAGTGAATGAAAGGGTCTTCTCCACCCAATCCACCTGAGGATTGTGCGTTCTCAGCCATGGTAAACCAAGTATGACTCCGTACTGGGGAGCCTGTATGACGTTGAACACTAGTCTTTCCATGTGATCGCTGCCGTGTAAGACTTCCAATTCGTCGGTGTGAAATCGAATGGGACCAGTATCCAACCGCCTCCCGTCCACAGCATACACAGCTTCCGGAACGTCTTTCTCTTTCAGCTGGAGTCCTAAGGCCCGAGCCTGCTCCAGATCAATAAAGCATCCCGTTGCTCCCGAATCCAACATAGCATGCACTGAGCGCCATTCTTCTCCTATCCGGAGGTTTATGGTCAAAAGAAATGGTCGGTCTTTCCTAAAGGAGCATTGTCCAACGAAGGGATGCACGTCTGGCTTGAAGGGGTCCCTTCTCTTATCCTCAAGCTCGTTCGTTTCCCGCCGGTGGCGGGGAAACTACCGATAACACCTTCCTAGGTTCTGAACGAGAATACTTCGGTCTCAGGGTGCACTCTCTTATAAAATGTCCCTTCTTACCGCAATAAATGCATAGTCCTTTTTTTTTTCTGTAGTCTCTCTCCTCCGTAGTGAGCGCTGAACGTATGGTTCCTATCTCCATGGGTTCGGCCCTGGTGGTTTGTTGGTTATCCGATTGACGGAGCGGCTCTGACCGAGCGGGCATACGTTCCCGTTTTTATGTTCTCCCTTGCGTTCATTGAGCCGATGATCCAGCCGTAATACTAGACTTATTAAGTCGTCACACGACACTGGCTGTGGGTCGATTTGTGCCAATATATCCTTCATCTCTTCTCTGAGCCCTTGATGGAAGATAGCTGTCTGTTTAGCCTCAGGCCATTCTGTTTCCGTAATAAGCCTGCGAAAGTCGTTAAGGTATGAGATGAGATCTCTATTTCCTTGTCTTAACTCTAGTAAATCCCGATCGGCTGAGAGCGTAGTCGATCTACGGTTGAATGTCTTTTCGAATTCTCGTAGAAAGGAATCCCAGTCATATAGTAAAGGGTCGTCTCTTTTTATTAGCGGTACCGCCCACTGTGCCGCGTCCCCAGCCAAGTAAGATATTAAGAACGCAACTCTAGCTTGGTTAGTTGTAAACGCCTTTATCTTACAAGAGAAGTGTAGCATCACCTGTGAAAGGAATACCTGTACTTTACTACTCTCCCCATGGAATCTCTCTGGAGTGGCCAACGGAATGGGTGTAGGGATCTCCACTACCACAGGTGCTGTGTGGGGTGTCTGTACTACGCCTGCGTTAAACGGATTCCTCTGTAACCTATCCACTGCTGCCTGTAAGGTTGCGGTCTCTGCTCTAGAGGTCATGAGTTCAGTCTGTACTAAAGCCAACGCCGCGATAACGTCTTCCAAAGTGGCCATATTCAACTTGCGACCGGGAGGATGTTAATTCGTGGGCCGTTTACTCTGTCGTGGCCTTGAATCCTCAGGGTCGTATGTTGCTCTTTATGGTCCACCTCTCGATACCACCACGGTCTGGATTAATGTTACAGACTCAATGGAGTGATCAAGCGGGGGAAGGGAAGGATGGGGACAGCGGGGAAGGAGACCTGCAACAAGAATAACAACCATGTAACTCAGAATATATATATATATAGATCTGTAGGCATACATACACTGGTAAACATATAGGTACTGCTGGTGTTTCCTAATTATACCTGTAAAACAAAATTCCTCCGTAATGTAGTCATAAATCGGAAATCAAGGCTCCACACACGGCCAAAGTATGCAGAGTTTTTCTGTGCTGGGGGGGGGTGCAACGCAGACGTGGGTAGGTTCTGGTTCTCTAGTGGTGAGATAACACAAAAAGGAGACCCCTGCGCCCATGCAGGTATTAGAGAAGTTTAACTACGAAGGATTTTTAAATCAAGATGGGCTACTCACACTACTCCACTGCCATAGAGTTTTTCTCTAGTGGATAGTGTTCACCCCTCAGTGTCTGATACAGTCTCAGTATAAGCAACAAAAGCGTATGAATTTAATCTTCTATGTTTCTGATAGGAACTGACAAAGCAACAGACAGTACACGCACTCACTATTCCAACGGACAGGAGTTCCTAAAGAAATCTCCAAGTCAATGCGCTACCATCTAAGGATTGAAAACGCCAAGAAAACTACAGTCTCCTATAGGCGTATGCGTTCTCTCTGCATGAGTTCAACAAACTCTCCAACACGAGAGAACGCCGATACAGTAGGGAAGGCAGCCGCCTCCCGACTCCTACTCCAGATCACTATACCGGGGAATAACCTCTTGCCGGCTTTCTTTCGGAGAATACTCTGAGTTCGTTTGCACCGCAAGAACCCGGAAATGGGTTCAGCCAACGGTGCAAGCGAGCGTCGATAAATAAACCACGGGAGTTTTGCCACATCCGCTGAGTGCCTTAGTAACAACAAGGGAAATGCGGTGCAAGATGCACCCTTACCAGACCTTCATGGAGCTCCGGGCGTCTCAGCGGCAATAGTAAACGGCACCCGCTATGGCTTCGGAAGAGCTGAAATACTTCCGTGAACGGGATGACGTCAGTTACGTGGTCCCCCATTGATTCATGGGAACTGTAGTTCCACTGGCGTCCGTGGCTTGCGGTTTACCTTGGCTTCGTCAGTGTTCTCCGGCTGCCCCTCTGGTGAGACCTGACACCGGAGGTATGTGTACGGATCCGTCTCTCATTCCGAATGCGGAAGGAGCGGAATCAAAGCGGAAGTAGTTTATTTATTGAGGGGAAGAGCTGAAACGTACCGTTTCTCGTTAGCATAGGTTACCGGAAGTGAGTATTCTGGTGTATTTCGAAAACGAATGATAGACAGAGAAAACAGACAAGAGAGTAGGAGACAGAAAAATGAAATAAGGCCAGGAATATAAAGTATAATTAAAACCGATTCAAACACTGTGATGGTCAAAAAATAAATAAAGCAATACAATGTGAAAAATTTCTCATTTTGAGCACAAGAATGACCTATGATCATGTTAGCAAGAGTTTAACTACATAAGTCTCACCATGCACATGAATGACTATCGCAGAAACACTATCTTAAAGTGAAACGTAAATATCTTCGACATGAGTAGTATGCCATAAACTTCTTTACACAATTTAATGTTCATTGTAGAAAGCATTTTGATCATTGATCATTATCGCAGATACATAGAAGGTTCAGAATCTTCTGATGTTACATAAACGGTCAGTATTGGAGAACAAAAACAGATGTGCAGAAAAAATAACAGAAAATGTCTATTCATATTTCAAACATTTGTTACAAAGAGAAGCACCAGGAGACGTCTTCGTTTGTTCTTAGTGGGGCGGTGATTAAAAAGGTCTGATTTTCAGGGGGAAACCCTAATGGGTCATTTTTTTAGGTTTCTCACAGAGAATGGTGACAGACATTTAAATCTTGGAATAGTCCAGTCCAGTGTATTTTTACTGAGCATCACGTGCCCAGAAAATATTGTAGTTCATGGTCTGTGTTTTGACCGTGTCTCACGGTATGGAGACGCATGATCCAGGTTGCTTCTAGACGTCTCAGTCTGAGTTCGCGATTTCCACCTCTTATGTTGGGTTGGGTGACATCTATACCATAGAAAGAAAATTTCTTGTGTGAACCCTGTGTGGGGCATGATGCTATGTGAAGAGCCATGGGATATCTAGCATCCTGTTGGTGTATTGCTCTGGCATGCTCCCTTATGCGTTCCTTCAGGGTCCTGATGGTGCTTCCAACATATTGGCTCTTGCATGTACATTCCAGAATGTACACCACGTACTTTGTAGTGCAGTTAATGTTCTGATTGATTTGAAATTTGCGTTTGTTATGACTGGTGAACTCTTTGATTTTATTGTGAGCCCATTTGCAAACACCACAGCAGCCACATTTGAAGAAGCCCTTCATATGTGGTGTGAAACACGTGTCGGCTGGTACTCATATCTTGACACACTGCAAGATTTGTATAAACAATATCTACCAAAACATTCATTGGTGTCGACCTTTGTGATTGTAACATTGGGCATCACTATTTGTACACTGATATTCTGATTCATCATCTTACACGTGTGCCCGGGATTCTTTCTCAATTACAAGTGTGGGTCCGAACCCACACAACTGCAGGGGTTGTCCGGGCTTTCCCCTGACCTGGTAGCACCGTAACCCTACTCATTCAACAGGATGCTAGATATCCCATGGCTCTTCACATAGCATCATGCCCCACACAGGGTTCACACAAGAAATTTTCTTTCTATGGTATAGATGTCACCCAACCCAACATAAGAGGTGGAAATCGCGAACTCAGACTGAGACGTCTAGAAGCAACCTGGATCATGCGTCTCCATACCGTGAGACACGGTCAAAACACAGACCATGAACTACAATATTTTCTGGGCACGTGATGCTCAGTGATATACACTGGACTGGACTATTCCAAGATTTAAATGTCTGTCACCATTCTCTGTGAGAAACCTAAAAAATGACCCATTAGGGTTTCCCCTGAAAATCAGACCTTTTTAATCACCGCCCCACTAAGAACAAACGAAGATGTCTCCTGGTGCTTCTCTTTGTAACAAATGTTTGAAATATGAATAGACATTTTCTGTTATTTTTTCTGCACATCTGTTTTTGTTCTCCAATACTGACCGTTTATGTAACATCAGAAGATTCTGAACCTTCTATGTATCTGCGATAATGATCAATGATCAATATGCTTTCTACAATTAACATTGGATTGTGTAAAGAAGTTTATGGCATACTACTCATGTCGAAGATATTTACGTTTCACTTTAAGATAGTGTTTCTGCGATAGTCATTCATGTGCATGGTGAGACTTATGTAGTTAAACTCTTGCTAACATGATCATAGGTCATTCTTGTGCTCAAAATGAGAAATTTTTCACATTGTATTACTTTATTTATTTTTTGACCATCACAGTGTTTGAATCGGTTTTAATTATACTTTATATTCCTGGCCTTATTTCATTTTTCTGTCTCCTACTCTCTTGTCTGTTTTCTCTGTCTATCATTCGTTTTCGAAATACACCAGAATACTCACTTCCGGTAACCTATGCTAACGAGAAACGGTACGTTTCAGCTCTTCCCCTCAATAAATAAACTACTTCCGCTTTGATTCCGCTCCTTCCGCATTCGGAATGAGAGACGGATCCGTACACATACCTCCGGCTTCACTCAGGTAGGATTGCATCTCATGCGCCCTCGTTACTATTTAAATACCTGGACTCTATGTTTCCTCCATCGAATTATAACTTGGCCTGATTGTTACTTCCTTACCTTATCGACAGGACCCTTTGAACACGGACGCACTCGCCCGGTGTTTTATTGTTCTTGGAATCACCACCGATGGGGTCCAGAGTCCTTTTGCCTTACCGACCTTACCACCCACGCAGCCGTACCACCCTGCAACGTTAAAACGCGCCTCTAGACCGGGTTGGAACTATCACCGGTCCAGCGGTGAGTCCATACCCTACTAGTTACTCATGCTTGCCATCTTTTAGCATATTTACATACACATGCTCATTATTTTAGACTCATTCATTTGCTTTTCTCTGTCCCTTTCAATTAGATTTCGCACATGCTCTATTATCTACAGTCAGGTAATCCTACCTCTGTTACTTCTCCCTCCAGCTCTTGCATGGTCAGTTTCTTTTGATCATTAATTACTCCACGACACTCACTTCCCCCATAGAATTCTCACTACAAGCAGCCTAGCTCTCACCTTCCATTTCTCTGTACTTCGGTTTTTTCCTTTCTTTTGTGCTTTTTATTTATTAATTTTTTTCTATCTTTTGTATACAAGTCTCAGTATCAATGTAATAACAAATACGATATTATGGAATAACACTTGATGTCACCATTCCTTCACCCATCCACACGCTTTCACAAAATTATACTTAGGCTTTTCTTTTCCAGGATACCATGCAACATGTCAAGGCGCACTTTCTCTTGCATTAGTAGTGATTTTAAAATACTGTCATACACTCTCCCACGGGGTACTACTATTTTTACATTTATTGCGAAGTCACATTCTTTATGTTCTCCTTTTTTCACATTTTTTCAAATTTTTTCATATGTTTTTTCTAGGGTTTCCACTTTTAGAGGGGTGATCGCCATTTATCACTTCACTTATGTCACTTTTACATGTTATGGACTGTTTTTCCATTTCACTGTACCATACATCTTGTATCCTTCCCAGCCCTGAAGAGTCACGGGTTACTACCCAGGTGACGAAACACGTGTCGGCTGGTACTCATATCTTGACACACTGCAAGATTTGTATAAACAATATCTACCAAAACATTCATTGGTGTCGACCTTTGTGATTGTAACATTGGGCATCACTATTTGTACACTGATATTCTGATTCATCATCTTACACGTGTGCCCAGGATTCTTTCTCAATTACAAGTGTGGGTCCGAACCCACACAACTGCAGGGGTTGTCCGGGCTTTCCCCTGACCTGGTTGCACCGTAACCCTACTCATTCTTCTTATACCGTACCGTTAATTAGCCTGAGCGCCATTCTTCCTGCCAACCAAAACCCATCGTAGAACCAATTTATTAGAGGAGGGAGCGCTTGGCCCTCAACCCCCCCCAGCCCAAATGGTCCCTGGGGATCCCATCCCCTGGTGCATACTTTTACAAATTGCCCGAGTACCCCAACCCCAGCGTCCACATTTTAACTATAGGGCAGGAGGGCGTGTGGTCTCCCTCTCTGAGCCTGAAGAGGCCTCGGGGACCACATCCCCTGGGGCCATGTTTTATTCATGGAGGAGCTTGGCCCTTCTCCCCGAGCCTTAAGAGGCGCCAGGGACCCCATCCCCTGTGGCCAAATACATTATTATTTGAGGAGGGGGCATGAGGCCCCCCTCACCAAGCCCAAATGGGACCTGGGAACCCCATCCCCTGGGGCCATATTTTAATTCAAGGGGAGGATGGTGCGTCGCCCCACTCCCTGAGACTTAAATGGCCACGGGGACCCCAACCCCCTGCCCAAATGAATTGGGGATGGGGTCCTGGGCCAAATACAATTAAAAAGTGGAGGTGGCCACGCAGCCCCTCCTCCCTGAGCCTCATTAGGCCACAGGGACCCCATCCCCTGTGGTCTAATTGCTTTTTTAATGTAAGGGGGCATGAAGACCCCCCTCCCTGATCCTTCTTTGAACCCAGGGACATATCCTCGGGGGTTAGAGGTGGGTGCCCTGCGCCACCCGGAGCACTTGCCTATCAGCACGTTGGGGGATGCGGGGTAGCCCCTGGGCACCCACCTCATGGTGCGTGAGCTGGCATTGCTCCTACCCGGAGCGAGCAGATATTTACGCTTGCTACCTCCGGGCGGGAGCAATGTCTGTTTCCCTGCCCGAAGGAGTGCGCCCAGGGAAATGGAAGTCTGCTCCCAACTTGCAGGAGCATTTTTTAATTTTCCGCCGAGTGGGAGCAGACATGGCATGTTTGCTCCCACCGTGTGGAAGATTTAAATGTTCTCCTGCCAGGCGGGAGCAAACATATGTCTCCCTGCCCGTGCTAGTGAGAGTAGGGAAACTACTATGTCCCGAGGGTGGTCTCCGCAGGACAGAGTAATTGAGCCGGCCCCAGGGGGTGGGGTCCCCAGAGCTTAGAAAAACTCTGGGAGGGAGGCTGCATGGCCCCTCCCCTTTCTTTACACCAATCAGCCTGGGGCCTTTTAAAGATCAGGAGGGGGAGCCGGGTGCCCCTTACCTTTTTTTTTTCTTTTTTTGTTTTTACAGAAATGGGCCCCAGAGGAGTGAGGGTGCCCAGGGCCTACAAAGGCTCTGGGAGAGGGGCGCATGCTCCCCTCCCTTTTTTCTTCAATTCGGCACCGGGAGATGGGGTCCCCCTGACCGCCATCAGCACGATTAGGTGGTTGTGAGCCCCCTTCCCCTTGTTTAAGATGCCTGGGGGGATTGGGTCCACAGACCTCAAAATGGGCTCGATATGGTGACCCTACTCGTGCCACCCCTCCCCAAATATTTTAGATAAAATAGCGGGCAGCCATTTTCTTTCTATTTTTTTCTATTATTTTGCAGGAGTCAAGCTGGATTTCAGCAAAAATTGACTTTTTTATGTATTTTGACCTGGGGGGCGAAAGGAGTTCCTCTGGGGACCCCCACAGGTCTTTGGGGGGCAGGGTATCCCTTTGTCCCGCTAGATAATTTTTAAAAAGCATTGCAGGACAGAGTCTAACGGCCAGATGTACAAACATTAGGAATACCGATTTTCCTTATTGCGATTCTCTCCGAATCACAATTAGGAAATCGATATTCCTAATGTATGAAACTCGTTAGAGTTTCATTAGTGATTACTAGTGGGTCGCAAATAGGCCTACCGCATGCATATTAATGAGGTAGGGCGCAATTTGCGACCCATTGGGAATCGCAGCCATCACAGTAATGGTGGCCTGCTGGGGTCAGCAGACCACCATGTCTGTGATTGCTTTTACATAAAGCAATTTATTATTATTATTATTGTAGGAAGGTGGAATCTGACTATATGGTTGCCCCCACTTTTTTTATGGTGTTTTGCTGGTTTATGACTTAGTTGGACTGGGATCCTGCTATTCAGGGCCCCAGTCTATCTGCTTTCTCTGTAAAAGGTTTCCATGTGCCTTAGGCACATCACTGATTGGGATCTGGAGTGCCCTTATAAGTCCCTAGTATATGGTATACTATGTACCAAGGGCATAGGTACCTCAGAGGCCTGCCAGGGGCTGCAGCATGTATTATGCCACCCCTGGAAGGCCATCCAAACTGACACCACAGGTCTGCTACTGCAGCCTGGGTAAGGTGGTGCATGCACCCCTTTACTGTGATATAGGTTACCTATATCACTAAATACATACACACATATAAACCTATAAGTCACTCCTAAGGCAGGCCTTATCAATCCTAAAGGCAGAGTGCATGGTTCCTATGTGAGAGGGTGCCCCTGCATGAGCAGGGCCCCTCTGCAGCGTTCGGAGACCATCTCTGATGCTGTTTGTAGTGCAGCCTGACCATATACTCTTAAGCGCATTATATCCTCGCGGTAAAATGCTAACTTTGGAATGGCTGCACCTAAACATGTCGTGTTTGGTGTCAAACATCTTGGAATACTACCCCCGCCAATACTGGTGGCGGGGGTAGCATTCCACCCTTCTAGAGGGAAAGACATGTTAACTCTGACTAGTCCGGTAACTTCTTTCCAGAGCCCTGGCATCACAAAATGGATGCTGCTGCCACAGACACGAGTCTGGCCTCCTGCTGCTGGACGAAACTCCGGCAGGGGAGGCCTGGACAATAGGTTTCCTGTCCCAGGGAGGTGTGACCACCTCCCCAGCCAGGATAATGTGTATTGGGGCTGGGCGGGAGCACTTTCGGGTGCTTTGAAGTCCTGCACTGGGGGCACATTTGGTGTCCCTATGCATACCCCAGTTCAAACCGGATCAGGGGCTTGCAGCCCCTGCTTTGGCGCGAACTGGACAAAGGGAAAGGGTGTAGCCACCCTCTGCCCTGACCCACCCATAGGTGGGGCCACAGAATAGTCCAACCCCTATCTTTAGTATAAAGATAGGAACCCAGTCCTTAGGACTTTAGATTATCCCTGGACGAAACTCTGAAACTGAATCCTGGACCTTCGACGCTCTACTCACGATTAGAGGACTGAAGAATCTCCTTGGGGTCAAGGAGTGACTCCCTGCTTGGCAGGCACCAAAGAAGCATCTGTCCGGTTCGCATTTCTGAAGCTCCTGTCGGACGCCGAAGTCATCGCATCACCAGAGGTGGATTCTCAGACTTCCCGAGGCTACCCTGAGTCCCCAGCAAAGCTGAGGCCCGTGGCTATCGTGGGTGACTTGAGACCGTGACCCCTGGACACCGAGCACATTTGCAAGTGCATCCTCTTCTGGGTCTCCCAAGAAGTCGTGCTTTGGGCTCCGAGTAGCCCTAGCCTCCAGCACCACCTGCACCGAAGATCACTGGCCCCCACTCCACGAGTGTCCTGTAAGCCAGATCCACGTGCGGCGTCACGAGGCTCCTTTGCGGTCGCTAGCCCGTTGGCTAGTAGCCCTTAACGAAGGCCAATCCTTTTCTTACTTGGCATCCTGGTTGCTCCAGGCCTGCCCTCACATACCCTCGCTGGGTGAGTTCCACAGACCTTGCTGGTCTGCACCATCGACGATCTACATCTTCACCGAGACTTGCCGTTGCCAAGGCTTGTTGGGTCCAATCCGGTCGCCGACACCTCAGCACTCGACAGACATCGTGTACCAGCCCGAATCCTGCTCCTGGTCGCCGACAACGCCTCCTGGACCTCGTGGCTGAAGAGTCAAGACGACCGTCAACGCACCTGAAGCACTCGACATCGGTGGGCATCTGTCCATCGCCTTCCTGGTCACTGGCTAGTGACCCAGACTCTGTCCCCTCTGCTTTCAGGTTCTTCAGAACTCCGATCCACTCTTGGATCCACCCGGACACTTTTCTCTTGGCCGCCAGCAGCACTTTGCAGCAGATAGCCATTCGAATCGACGACGAAACCCGACCCCGAAAGGCACCTATGCACCCGGCTTCCCTGGGTGAGGTAACACGAGTACTCCGGTGCTCCCGTGGGTAGAGACTCTTCAAAGTCCTAGATCTCAAAGGGTTTTGTCCTAGTCCTCTTTTAAGTGTCCCTTTTCTCTATTTTCCCGATCCCGACTTTCTCCATAGAAGTCATCGGCGTATCGCGGTTGTGTATTTACACTGCACGCGTCTCCCGTAGGTCCCCTGTGTCACTACCTTGGGTGGTTCCTTGTGGTCCAAGCACTTCTAGAGGCTCTAGGCCTAGTGTCTAGTTCAGTCGTGGTTCGCATACCACTTTATTGGTATATGGTTTGGTACGCCCCTAGGGCCCAAACGTGTATTTGTGCTATTACTGTGATTTAATAACTTATAATTTATGTACTTCGAACTCTAGCCTCATAAAGAGACTAGAGGGGTGTGTTTAGCAATAAATACATATATTTTGAATATATACCTGGTGTGGTGCTCTTTCATTTGATCACTCAAGAGATTATAGACTGGTAAAACAAGCTGCTTTACATTCCTTCAAGACTTAGCCTGAAGGCTGCTCTCCATAGCTACCACTAGGATAGCTTTCAATAAGGTTGTCTTTAACCTATCTCCAATAAGGGGTTGTTTGGACTGGTGCAAGGTGCCCACTATAATTAGTGGACAGCATATACCAGGCCAACTTCTCACAATTATTATTTTAAATGCAGCCCTCTTTCCTTAAAGGAAAATGGGATGCATTTAAAAATACAAATTAAAACTTTGCAGTTTCATTTTTTAAGAGTAGGCAGCGGTCCGTCAGACCACTGCCTGCTCTTAAAAATATTTATTTATCATTCTCAAAGGGAAGTTGTCCCTAAGGGACACCTTCCACTTTGCAAATGTAGTACCCCTAGTTTAAAACTGGTGGTAAAGTATTCCTGTTTTTGCGACAGGAATTCAGTCGCAAAAAGGTATTACATACCATGCTGATTTGTTATTTGGAAGGGACAGCCCTTCCACATGCTGAATCGCAAATGCAAAAATGCAGTTCAGTAGCAAGTTACCAAATCTCATTTTGTACATTTAAAAACGCATTTTTCCAGTCGCAAGCGCACCACCTCCTGGGAACTAATTGCATTATTAGGGGAAGGGTTATGCGCCCCCCCCAACCCCTCCCCTTCTTCGACACCAGGGACCCCATCACACGCGGCTAGAGGTGGGAGATGTGGGGGGCCCCAGCGCACCCACTTCATGGTTCTGGAGCCAGCATTTCTTCTGCCTGGATGGAGCAGTTATTTATGCTTGCTCCCTCCAGGCAAAAGCAATGTTTGTTTCCATGCCCGCAGAAGTGTGACCAGGGAAACAGACGTTTTCTCCCACCCGGCGGGAGCATTTCTAAATTTCCTGCTGAGGGGGAGCAGACAACCTTTCCCTGCCTGCACTGCTCCAGGAAGGGAAGGCATGTTTGCTCCCACCCGGAAGAAGATTTTAAAATTCTCCTGCCAGGTGAAAGCAAATATATGTTTCCCTGCCTGCGCTAGTGCGAGCAGTGAAACTACTCTGTCCTGGATGTAGTCTCACTGGGACAGAGTATTTAAGCCGGCCCCGGGGGATAGGGTCCCCGGAGCCCACAAAGATCGGGGAGGGAGATTGCACGGTCCCCTCCCGTTTCATTTTTTTTTTAACAACAAACTCAGGAGGGGGGGGGGGGGTGGGCGCTGTTCCCTTCCTTTTTTTCCCCTTCTTTTTTTTACAGAAGTGGGCCCCGGAGAATGTGGTCCATGGGGTAAAAAAGGCTTGAGAAAGGGGGCACGTGCCTTTCTCCCTTAATTTCTTTCTTCAGTTCTGCACCGGGGGATGGGGTCCCTGAGACCGCCATCATCTTGGGGGGGAGTTGTGCACCCCTTCCCTTATTTAAGATACCCGGCCCCGGGGAATGGGATCGCCCGAGGCCCAAAATGGGTATGGGAGGGGGCCCTGCTTGCACCCATCTCCCAAATTTTTGGGATAAAATGACAAGCTGCCATTCTCTTTTTTTTTTTTCCCAACATCTTTGCAGGAGTCCCGCGGCAACGCAGCAAAAATGTACTTTAAAAAAAAAAAAAAAATGTCCCGCGGGGGTTTCTTTGGGTCCCTCCCCACTGGGCCTAGGGGGGGTCAGGGGATACCTACTTTGCCCCACTTTATTAGTTTTTTAAAAAGCATTGCAGGACAGGGGACTAAGGGACAGATGTACAAACATTAGGGATACTGATTTCCTAATTGCGATTCTCTCCGAATCGCAATTTGGAAATCAGTATTCCTAATGTATATAATTGCATATTAATTAGGTAGGTTGCAATTTGCGACCCATTGGGAATTGCAGCCATCACAGGGATGGCAGCCTGCTGGGGTCAGCAGACCACCATTTCTGTGATTGCTTTTAAATAAAGCAATGTTTTTTTTTTTTTTTATTGCAGCCTGTTTTTCTTACAGGAAAATGGGATGTGTTTAAAAATAAAAAATGACACCTTACTGTTTCATTTTTTTTGAGTAGGCAGTGGTCCACCAGACTACTGCCTGCTCTTAAAGAATATTTAACATTTTCAAAGGGGAAGCCATTCCTAAGGGACCTCTTCTCCTTTGGAAATGGGTAACTACCAGTTTAAAAGTGGCGGTAAAGTATCACTGTTTTGTGACGGGAATTTTGTTGCAAAACATGAATACATACCATACTGATTCGGTATTTGGAAGGGACACCCTAAACATGCCACTTCTAAATACTGAATTGCAAATGCAAAATGCGATTCAGTAACAAGCTACCGAATCGCATGTTGTACATTTGAAAAAAGCATTTTTCCAATCGCAAACGCGCTGATTCTGCGAATCGGGCCTTTTGCGACTGGAAAAATGCTTTGTACATCTGGTCCTAAGTCCCCAGGTCCTGTAATCGCTGCCAGCAACGTTTTTCTCATGTTGCTGGCAGCCAGTCAGAGTGCTTGTTCCTGCAGGAGTCTGACTCTCATGAGAGCGAATGGGCCCAAGGGAAAAACAGCCCACTGGGCCAATGAGAATGCTGTATTTTTCAAAATCCCTTACCCTGGCAAATTTGGTGAAATCTGTTGGCAATCAGATAGTGTCCTTTGCTGATGACACTCCGCATCTTCTTTCCCTGGACAGGAATGCCCCAAATGCTTTCCGCAGATTTAAGTCATGTCTGATGTCGGTCTTTAATTGGATGCGACGCAGTAACCTACAGTGCAATATCATCAAAATGGAGATTCTCTTATTTAACTCTCTTCACCTATTGTGGGATGGTGATTGTTGGCCCAGTCATACTCTGGCCCCACCTTCCCCGGCGTCCATTGTGCACAACTTCGGGGTTAAGTTAGATATTGTTGCTACTTTTTACCCCCAGGACTTTTAAAATCCATAAAGAAATTTCTGTATTTACTGCCGTTGGAGACCCAGAAAACTGTCATTCATGCTCTCTTTACCTCTTGGCTTGATTATGCCAATGTCTTTTACTGCAGCCTTCTGGCTTACCAGCTGAAGAGACTTCAGTTGGATCACAATGTCGCTGCTTGACTTATACTGAAGGTTCCCAGAGTGGTGCATATTCACCACCATCACCATAAGGCCTGCATGTGTTGCCTATGAAGGAGTGGATACGCTTTAAATGCCTTCTTCTGGCCCATGGAGCTTTATACCGGCCTTGCATATCTGGCTAAGAGGTTTGCCCCTTATCGTTCTGCGAGAACCCATTGCTCCTCTGACATCCTTTTGCTCACGGTTCCTTGAATAATAAGGAAAAGATGGGGTGGCACTTCTTTCTCCTACCTCGCTGCCATTGCCTGGAATGCTCTCCCATCGCATTTACATGCTATGAAGGACAAGCAATGTTTCAGGCGAAATTTGAAAACGTGGCTTTTCCGCTCAGCATTTCCGTAGTGATGGTCACTCAGTCTGCTTAGCACCGGAACACTCTCCGAGTAGCCGTGCGCTTTCTAAATCTCTCTTTCTTCCTCCTATTAATTGGGTTTGAGGGATTCCTTGGGTCCCTCGAACACAACCGTCCAATATGTACAAATATGTTGAACCTTTATTTTGGAAAAACTACTGAATGGATTTACACCAAATCACAAAAAATATTCTCTATGGACCAAGATCTAACTTCCCCCATTTTTTCATGCCCCCCTTGACGGATCACCCCCAAGCTTTCCCTGCACAAATGTAACAAAAAAAGATAAACTTTTTGGAAAGTTTTGTGGAGATTTGTCAAACGGCGCTTGACTTAAGGGCAAAACAAAAAAGCCATTTCCGATGGAAACACTGATCTAACTGTAACTACCCAGTGGTGACCTGCCACTGGAATATATGCTTCTTCTTGCTGGCGGATTGGTGTACCTGCACCAAATCTGAGATGGTGCTTGGCTTCTACAAGGCCTGCCACCCTCATCCACGCATGCCACCAAATCCTTTTCATCCTTGAAAAAAGGTGCAGGCGTCCAACGGGGTAACGCTAGGTGCTTTTATAAATTGATTTACTGGGACCTGACTTGTTTTGGCTACCCTATAGCCTTGCTTACAATAAAAGGGTGCCATTTTGTCTCACCAATATATACCATTACACCAGTGATCATGTGATAAACATACAAGAAAGACTATTAAAAAAGGTCATTTGATGGTGATATTACAGAAATATATGAACTCCTCAATATTTCTGCATGAATGTGCAAAATAACAATAATACCACAGAAAATTAATTACAGAACCAAATCAAATTTCATACCTTTGTAAACAAAAATTGCACATATTTTATCAATGAAGTAGTACAATAATGTTTCTCACACTGTTCAGTATTTTCACAATTATGCCCTAGTGAGCTAATACAATAATCTGAAGTAATCAATTCATTTACAGTGCCAGATAAAAAGTAGCCACCAATGATTTGATATTTCGGTCTAAATGTCCATTCTCAATTTCTTCCATTAAATTGTCTTTCATCACCATTATAGATCCATCTAAAAACAAGATAAAAAAATTATGTACCCATAATGTCGCAGGTCTAACAAGCCTCCGCATACAGTTATTTCAGAGTTGTACAAATAACTCCTTGTCAATGTTTAAACCATTAGGATCCTTTGTGTCTAAATTATATACCTCTAGTCTCCTAAGGGTGCTTTCTCTAGCCCCACACCTGGCGCTTAGGGGAACTGCATCAATAACACTATATCTTAATCATCTAATATCTCATTGTGATCTTGCCAAAAGTGGCGGGCTACAGGGTAATTCTTATTACTGTTCTTAATCGCTCGTACGTGTTGGAGTATTCTTTTATATGTTGCTAGTTTTGTATTGCCTATATATCTTTTAGAACAAGGACATGTCAACATATACTCAGTTTTACAGTTCTAGATCTTCTTTAAGGTTTTAATTCTGCCTGTTACCGGATTAATTACTGTTTGACTATTTTCCCCAGTCAAACACACTTTGCATATCTTACATTTATAGAATCCAGGTTTTACAGTCCGCCATTGAGGCTTTTCCTATACCAACTCACTGTTCCCTAGACAGTCTCTAGTTAATCTTGCCTTCCTATAAGTTATATAGGACGTTCGATATCCCATGTCCAGTTAGTGGGCCATTCCGTAGTACATGCCAATACTTCCTCATAATCTTTCTTATTGCCATATGTTCCCTATTATACATTGTTATCTGTCTACTTTCCTGCTCCCTATATTTGGAGGACTTACTTCTGTCAAATAGGATATCTTCTCTCCATCTTTGCTTCACCCTATTTTCTGCCGTAGTGATCGTACTCTCTTTGTATCATCATCAAATACTTTATTTCGGCCTATAAGGCCATAAAAGTAAGAAAACAATAGTATACAATACATACGTTAAATAAAATTAAAATGCATTCTCCATAGCTCACTTTGTCAAATTTATGTACATGTAATCTATTACAGTTCGTATTGGATCTATGTATGAACCACCATTTTTCTTGGTAATCTAAGGGTTTCCCTATTACTTTTTTCGCCTATAAAGTGCCTGTACAATATTATAGCTTCAAAACACAATTTATTCGATAATAACAATAAGTTCTTAGAAAGTGCGTGTGCATTGCATTAGGTAAGAAGTGGAGCAAACTATTTCACTATACCACAAGACCATCAGCATGAATTGATTTATATCCAAACTACTAAAAAAAGCTAATAAAATTTAGATGTTCATTAAAGTTCCGTAAGATGGCTGTAATAAAAACGATCAAATCTTAAAATCATCAAATTATTGCTAAAAACTTGTAGACTAATACAGTACATGTAAATTTAAAAAATACTTCAATTTTTACACGGATACTTCAACTATTTCATTTTACGTTTCCATTTGATCTTGGCCATAATATACAGTCCAATATGAATTTTATATTAATTATTCTTGCCAAATTGTAGAACATTATATCTAAGTAGGTACTTTGGATTGACAGCCAGTTTTATGAGGTTTTAAATTTTGCCCTCCCTTTTTCCTTATAAAGTTAACAGCCAGTAGAAATCGGCTGAGACTAAAGACTATTAGACGGGAGTTGTCAGTTTTTAATATTCTCAACATGACATTCATTCTCCTGACATTAAGGCACCTGGCCATCGGTTTTATCCATTTCTTTCTAGCCAGTTTATATGCTGGGCAGAAAAACAAAACGTGTGGGATATCTTCATCATCCCCCATTTGACATAAGGCACAGCGTGGATCCCCCTCCTTATGTTGTAGCCTTGACCATTTTGCAACCAAGCTGTTTAGTTGTAAAATTCCGTACCTAAATTTCAAATATAGACACTTTGCCAGTAGCGGTTCTATCTCATCTAAGAACGGCTCAAAATGCGGTGTTGGTTTAAAATCAAGGAATTGTGTGGTTAAACATCCATGCGAACCGCTTAAAGTTACCTTATCCCTCACAAATTGCCAAAATAGCAATTTAGTCTCGCTTTTTGACTCAGGAGTCAGCAGACTTGGATTCGACCAATATCTGCTCAGTCCTAAATCCAAAAGCCACGTTCTAATGTGGTTCAACCAAGGAAAGGTAATTTGTGTGTCGAGTGCCAAGAGTTCGATCAATGATTCTCTGTACACAGTTAGCTCCGGTGTTTTCCAAGTTCTGATCCAGAACGTCGGAGTTCTCCAAATTGCTAGGTACTCCAAGCGTTTAATACCCAAATCATAGGTCAGGGGAATCAATGGAGTGCGTTGAGGAAGGGCAACAAACATTCTCAAAATTTTATTTTCGGCTGTTGTTAAGGATTTGAGGGTTCCATTTCCCCAAATCTCCGCACCGTACAAGGCGGCTGATTGGGCTCTAGCCTTGTATACTTCCAGAGCGGGAGTGATGGCTTTAGAAAATGTTGCAGATTGCTTTTTTACGATCGGAATGGAGTTCTGTGTTAAAATAGCCTTCGACTTCTCTATTTGTGGGGCCCAAGAAAGTTTTGAATCTAAGGTGACCCCCAGATATACGAAATTAGATACTCGTTCCAGTTCTGTGCCATTCAAGTATATTTTATTCTTAAAACTTCTATGTGGCCTTATTGTCATATATTTCGTTTTTGTTGGGTTCACCTCAAGACCTTTTGCTTTACAGTAATCATTTAAACTGTGAAGCAAATTCTGCAAGCCGTTAGGTGTTTGGGACAATAAGATAGTGTTGTCCGCAAATGTTAGGGCGCATATATGATTACCTCCCAGTTTAGGTGAATCATGCACACAATTTTGTAGATGTTTGACCAGGTCGTTTATGTACAAGAGGAATAGAGTCGGCGCCAGGACACAACCCTGGCGCACTCCCCTCTTGACTGGGATCTCATCAGTTAGCTCACCTCCTTTGCCCCATCGCACTTTTGCATAGTTATCTTGGTGTAGTCTGATAATTTGAATTAAAATCTCGTTGGGAACACCCTGTTGGTTTAAGGATTCCCACAGCTGAGCCCTTGGGATGGAATCAAATGCCGCCTTTAGATCAATAAAGGCGACATATAGGAGGCTAGATCTTAATCTTGCGTATTTCCAACATATAATCATCAGTCTAAATACTTGGTCTATTGTGCTTGTTTTTTGCCTGAATCCTGCCTGGCATGATGATAGTACGTTTTCTTCTGTCATCCAGTCAGTGAGCCTAGTTAAAATTTGTTTGGCATAAACCTTCTGTAGAACATCTATCAGGCTTATAGGCCTATAATTTGCAGGCTCTTCCTTGCTGCCCTTTTTAGGTCTCGCCTTGGCAGCGCTTGCGCTGCATGCGCTGTCTCAGTGAGACATAAAGTAATCTGTATGTTGGCTCAAACTCCGTGGAATTTCTCCTGCCCCTTGCGATTTGTTTAAGTCTGGCATTGCTGTTGTTATCTTTGTTTCTGTTGGCTGTTGATCTGATGCATCACTTCCGTTTTTATCGGAAGCAGCACCGACCAACTACTGTTTTATTGCGCTGTCTGGCTTTGTTAGTTTTGTTTAGGGACTACTTGTTCCTACTGCTATCCACTTTCGGTGTATTCCACTGTTATCTGTTCTTGTATTACAGTGTTTCATGTCTGTTGTGGTCCCACCGTTATTATCTTTAAGCCACCGTATTTGTCCCCCACCGCTGCATGCCTCTTCTTCTTTTTTTATTTTTTTATTATTTAGTCGCGCAATTTGCTTTCACCGTGCTCTTGTTTATTTAATTATTTAGCCGCACGATTTGCTTTCACCGCGCGCTTGTTACGATTGCCAGATGGTAAAGCCCAGTGCCCCTGCACCTTCCATCAGTGAGCACTGACCGGCTGACCTCACATAAAACTGCAGGCGAGAGAAGTCAGAGCAGACCATACACGCTTCTAAAAATCGAAGAAGAAACAGTTTTGCAGTAACTGGTAAAACTATGGCGCAAGTTTTGTTTTGTAATTAGATCCGAAGAAATTGAGTCAGCAATGCATTAGTAAACATAAGGCAACACAGGACCCTGTGCCGCAGCAGACTGCCTCTTTTGTGCCCACAGCTCCGGACGATCTCTGCTGCTAGAGAACACTGATTACGTCTGCAGCAGTATGGGGCAGCAGGTATTTCACTTTGTTTTCCGCTTGTTTTTCTTTTGTCACAGCGATATCAATGGCTACAGTGTCCATCTCAGCTGCCAGTATTTTATTTTTTGGGGGGTTTAAATCTGTTCCGTCCCCCACTCACCCTCCCACCATGCACCCACCCGTAACCCCTTCTTCCCTTTTGCTCCTCAGCGCCCCCCCCTCCCCCCTCGTGAGCACACGGGGAGTGTGTTATCTTCGTTACACAGCAGTGTAGGGCAAGCGTTTTCACTTTATATTTAAAGAGCCTCACATCGAGTCTCTTTTCCAGAGCCCCTCCCTTCCACCCCTCACAACATTCACCCGCCACGAATTAAACGAGGTAAATTTTATCTGCTCAGCCCGTGTTTTAGGAATGGTTGCCTTTGCTCTGTTTTAACACTATTTGTTGTTCTTGTTCTGTTTTAACCTCTCTCTTCCGCCGACTTTCCCCTCTTTCATTCTTTCTTCACTCCTCCTTCTCATACAATTCTTTCACCTTTGCCTCTCCACCAAACCTCCCTCACTGACACTTTATCTTCTCGCATTTCCTACCCAGGAGCTCCGGCTCCCTCCACCATCTTTTCTGTACCCCCTGCTCCGCTTTCCCTCTCCTAGGTCGCCCCCACCCCATCTCTTCCTCGTGTTTTTCTAAAACCTCATACATTTGCTGATGTGTGCTGCAATGGTTCTTTCTCATAATATACACCCCCAATCCTGTCTCACTCAGCCCCCTCCCTTCCAGACACTCACCTACTGCTCACTCAAATAGGCAAAAAAGTCCATATGATAGCTCCCGTCAGTCATACATATTGTAGGTGTGTTGCAAAGCGCCTGACGGACCCGAACGGTAGCTTCTGAGCGCGGATATCTACACTTTTATTTCTGTTTTGCCAGTAAACAGTCGCATAGCAAGGACATTTCCTCCCACTGCAAGTGTCTTATTCCTAAAACAGGCCTGATTAGGGTGCAGTGGTCTCCTCACACGCCATTGCCCCGGTGCCACTGCACCTGCTGCACAAGTGAACGCCCCAGTCCGTTCACTCTTCTGAATGGTTCTGTCGCTCTAGTGGGGTTTCGTGACCTGGGACTTGACCGGTCGTGGGTACAGGAGACACTGCGGTGGGATGCCAGGCTTGGGTGTGGTTGAACTGTCACAACAGCAGCCATGAGCAGCCAGAACTGCCTGTGACTCGACTGAGCAGTCATGATGGACAGGCTTGAGGGCACCGCGCTTTATGTTGAACATGCACCTTTCACCAAAGAAGCACTGTCACAAAAAAGACAACTACAATCAACATTTAGCCAGTTCTTGTGACAGCTCTGGTAGCGGGACATTCCGTGGAGCGTTGGTACTGATCTCATCTCAGCAGCACTCACTTCACCGGCCAACATCACCCTTGAGTCTGATCATATATATCTTTAAGCTTCCCTGGTATTGCACCCACACAAATCTGTCTGCCTGCAGCTGGGGAAATGACTTCCAGTTTCATTTCTTCCGGAGGGAATGTTTACTTTTCCAACTACGTGTCAGTCACAAGAAACAAGTGTTGTGTTCCCTACCGTCTGTGTTTAAAGTTGCTCAGAGCCAAAAGCGAGGCAGAATCACGCGCATGGATCTTCTAAAAACTTATGACTGCGGGAGGCTAGGTAAGTGTCACTTTTGAGAATCTGCTACTGGATCTGGATGGGTGCCAGTGGTTCAATTTTTTTTTTAGCCAAATATTTTTTATCCCAGTTTTTTATTTTTTTCGCTACAAAAAATAACACTTTAAAATATTAAGTAAAGGACCATTTCGTTACGTGAAACATAATATCAAAAAATACGGGAAAAGGAGTCCCCAAAGTAAACTTGTCCCGATGCTTCATTTACAACGCCAATAGCTCTAACTCAAGCAAATGCGAGACCTATTGCATTTCCAATGCTTGTTGTGAATGGGGACTATCTCGGCTCCCTTCCAGGACGCTGGCACCGGCTGTCCCCTAGCTATTGCATTTGTTAATTCATTTATGTACGGTACCCATACTTCCTGGCAGTGTTTAAAAAGGTCCCCCGGAATTCTGTCGTGCCTGGTGCCTTTGATGGCTTGGTAGCTGCTACAGCAAGGGCAGTCTCCTCCATGCTAAACTGTAAAGGTATTGTTTGGCTTAAAGACAAGGACCCCCACAGGTTAGGTGCAGAATGTCTAGCTAGTTCAGAGTCATCAGTGGTGCCATAGAGGTTTGTAAAATGCCTCTGCCAGGTGGTAGGATCTAAGTAATGGTCAGAAGCCGTCATGTAATGTCTTCTACCATGGGTCATTAGTTTCCAAAACATGGCTTGGTCCCTATTTTTTGCCGCAGTTATAAGCTCTTCCCAGATGCTGTCTTCCCAGTTTCTTTGGGCTATCTTTTGCGTTTTCTTATATTCATTTCTTTTTCTCTAATCTCAATTGGGTTTTTGATTTTGAGGGCACTAATAAGCCTGGTTTTGGCCAATCTACATTCCTTGTCATACCAAGGATTAGATGGCTGCGCCCCTGCCTTTGCAGTTCCCTTTTTTGTTCGGGGCTTAGTTAGGTTTACTTGTATTTCCTCTACCATTCTTTTGTGGATGTCCGTTATATTAATAATTTCATGCTCTTGTTCCAGGTAGGAACCTACCAAGGCACTGAAAGTGTTGTAAATACTAGTTAAAGGTTCAACTTGGTCTAAAACAGTGGGCCATCTGACTGACCTTCGGTTGTTTGTTACCAGGGGCTGCCTTAATTCTAGTCCTGGGTCAAGTTCCATTGTTTCATGCAGTGGGAAGTATTTTCCATCCAAATCCAAGCATAGCGGGAGATGGTCGATCTCTGATCGCTTATCGACCTTAAAATCCAATGCATATGCCCAGTGTGGTGTACTAATAAATATGTAATCTATTCTTGACCCAGAATTACCTCTTATAAAAGTGTTTGTGCAAGCAAGATCTGAGGGGAAGTGACCATTGCATGCTCTAAACCCTTTTTCAATGGTGAAGTGAAACATTTGGAGGGCAGAGGTGTTTTTTGTCTGGATAAGGGGGATGCCTCTAAGTTGATCTTCCTCTTCAGACACTACTTCAAGTCCCACCATTAGTTCATAACAGCAGTTAAAGTCGCCCCCTATGATGGTAACATCTTTGAGATCTGTGGATCTCAAGACCTCCTTAAAATCTTCTAGCAATGGTGCTACTTTTGAGCATCCCCTAGGTCTCAGATAAATGTTAAAAAGGTACAGCTGTGTGGCATTAGGAAATCTAAGTTTCAGACCCAAGATGTCCAATGAGTCTGTAACTACAGTTTCTATGGTAACATTCATGTTGTTTTTTACCCATATTATCAGTCCCCCCGATGCCCTCCCTTTTTTTGATTGTACTGCCTCAATGCTGAAGGTTCTGTACCCTAGTTTGTGCTGCGATTCCTTGGCCCATGTCTCCTGGAAGAGACAGAGGTCGATCCCTCTACATAGTTCTGCCAATCCGGTTCTTTAATTTTTTGCTTTAGCCCTGCTACGTTCCAAGAAATTATTTTTAGTCGCTTAGGGATCGAATATGTGTGAGTGGATGGAGTGTCACCAAGTGAGAGACAGGTATTACCTTCCTCAATTGAGTAAGTATTATCTTCTCTGTCTGGGTATGTTACATGGAGGGTGACCTCAAGGCTTGGTTGGAGCCTAAAGGAAAGATTATGGTTAGCACAGTTCGTGTCCGGTTCAAAGTGATCTCCCTTTGTCGTCCTTTTCCCCCTGTATTCCCTTGCCAGTCAGTCGACTAGATCTAGGTTCGATGTCTCCTGAATTGCTTGGTGTAGGTTGGTACTAGCAGCTAACTCAGGAATATTGTGCTTAATACTGGTCAAAGGGTCTACAGGATCTAAATCCCTTGTCTCCTGCACTGCTTGGAGTAAGCTGGGGTTAGTAATTGGCTCTCTTTGTAACCCCTTGCTCAAAATCGTTGTTTCATGTTTTCACTGACTTCCTCAAATGGCCTGTCAGTACTGTAGTTTTTTCTAACACGAATCAACTCCCTATACAGGATGCTCTCCTTTACTGGAATAGGATAAAAACTGTTTGCGTGTAGCAAGCTATTCCCTGAGGTGGGTTTTCTGTTAATGTTGTGTTAATATGTCCATTCTCTATCCTTTCTTTAACATCCAGGAACTTCACTTCATTTCCGCTTATACTGGCTGGTACTATCAAATTTATGATATTCACAAATTCCGTAGCTGTACTCTCAGTACCCTGCCAAATTGCAAAAAGGTCATTTATGAATCTTAGCAAAAGTATAATGTGTTCAGACCACGTTTCCATTTCTGTTCTTTGGATCACCTGCACCTTCCACCAGGCCATATGCAAATTAGTATTGCTGGGGGCAAAGCAGTGCCCATCACCGTTCCTCATTTGTTCCTATAAATATCACTGTTGAAAGTAAACATGTTTTGACTTGGGTAGAATTCCATCATTTTCAATATCATCTGTGTATGCCAATACAAATTTAGAGGGCAAGATCTCAAAAAAGGTTTGGTTGCCCTCATTCCTTGTTCATGTATTATACTCCTATACAACCAACTGACATCCATAGTTAATAATAAGAAATCCTCATTCCATGATAGATCAACGATTCTCTTAAGAAACTCTCCAGTGTATTGTAGGTATAATAGAAGTCTCTGTAGATGAGGTCTCAAAAAGTTGCCAATGTATTTGGACGTATTCTCCAGTAAGCTCCCTTGTGATGAAATAATGAGACTGCCTGAAGGATCTGTAGGGTCTTTTTGTATCTTTGTAATCATATAAAAGGTCGGTAATCTAGGGTGTTCATTTATCAAAAAAGCATATTCCTCAAAATGTAAGATAACTTCTTCATACCACCCTTTTACTTCTCCTAGGTAGTGTTTCACCACTTGCAAATATTCTCTCTGTTATTCTTTTATGGTATTCCTCATAATTTAATTGCTTTTGTACCTCCCTCAGATACATATTCCTGGGCCATAGTACCAGATTCCCTCCTTTTTATCGGAGGGTTTTATAATGCAGTGTTTTCTATTCATCAACCTCTTGACCACAATGTTATATTCATGTTGCCTATCTTCCTTTTTCTGGCTGAATTCTTGTACAGTTTTTTCAGATCAGCAACAGCACATTCTGAGAACACCTCAATATTATCATTCATAAAGTGCGGGGTAAATTTAGGTTTAGGCATAAATCAATTCCCTGATTCTCCATGTCCTTTTATCTCACATTGTTGCAAGATATATTCATCAGTCATATCTTCGCTTCTTACGCCCCTCACCTTACAAATGAAGTAATGTGCCCATCAGTTGCAAAAAACCTATTACCACATTGTCAAACATATTGCTAATTTCCTTTGTATATGACTTTAGATTATTCTTCTGTTCAAAAACCTTGAGCAATTTGAGTTTTCTTATATACTTAAACACATCATTCCTCGGTTAAATGTAGTCAACGGTGGTTTCAGGGAAAAAGGAGAGTCCCATTGTTAATGTTCGCTGTTCTGCTATTGTCAACTCTATGCTGTCATTTGAGATGTCATCAGTGATGTCATTTGAGATGTTATGAGTGATGTCATCAGTGATGTCACTGACCATGTCATGAGTGATGTAATATGTGACGTCATCAGCAGTGCATTGCGGGGGCGCGAGTTATAGTTAGCTCAGCTAACTATAACGGCTGAATTGCTCTGGTTTTGTACGAGTGTAATGTCAGCCTAACTATAACGTCCCTGAAACCTGTGTTTTTTCCAGTGAATTTCTATGGTTTTTAAAATGCTAATTCCTAACTATAACGTCCCTGAAACCTCTGGTTTTTCCAGTGAATTTCTAAGGTTTTTAAAATGCTAATTTCTAACTATGCCTACATAGGGCATGTGCAGAAAGAGGAAGAAAGGCGCAGAAAGAAGCAAGAGAAGTGCAGAAAGAGGCAAGAGAGGTACAGAAAGAGGAAGAAAGGTGCAGAAAGAAGCAAGAGAAATGCAGAAAGAGGCAACAGAAGTCCAGAAAGAGGAAAAAAGGTGCAAAAAGAAGCAAGAGAAGTGCAGAAAGAACCTACAGAGGTGCAGAAAGAGGCCTACTTTGACTGTACCTTACAACAGACTCCTACAAAGTAGCCTAATCACTAATCCTTCTCCCAAGATGTCTTAACCCTCACTTTTCTCTTGAAGGTTCACTATTAATCGACTGCTCAGAATGTTAGGCCTACCAAATATAAAACTGTTGTAAGTCTGACCAAGTTTGTGAAGGTATGCACGTGTGTCTCTGCTTTTACCTAGTGACATGTTACATAAAAATAAACATACAAATACTTGAATACCTGTATTTCAAACAGCATACTCTGTAAATATGTGTACAAAAAGGTGAATGTATTTCTTTCTGCTCATAATACAAGGCACATGGGTATTAAATAGTATATTTGAGGGTCTCTATAACCCCTATATACATAAGACATGTCCGCCTGTGCAACTAAATGACAGAGCAGAACTGAGAACATTTAACCACCTATAGGAGAAGCTACTCACTTTTTAAGCTACCATCTTCAGATGCATAACACATGTGAGAATACATATACAAGTAGACGTATACTTCGGTCACAAGAGCACACAGACCTTTAAACTTGACAGCTTGCACTTCCCATTTGAGTACAGAAAGAGGCGAGAGAAGTACAGAAAGAAGCAACAGAAGTGCAGAAAAAAACAAGAGAGGTGCAGAAAGAGTAACACATTTACAGAAAGAGGCAAGAGAAATACAGAAAGAGGCAAGAGTGGTGCAGAAAGAGGCAAGAGTGGTGCAGAAACAGGGAAGACAAGTAGAAAAAGAGGCAACGGGTGCAGAAAGAGACAAGAGGAGTGCAGAAAGAAGCAAGAGAAGTACAGACAAAACCAAGAGAAGTGCAGAAAGAAACAACAGAGGTGCAGAAGGAGGCAAGAAAACTGCAGAAAGAGGCTAGAGAGTTGTAGACACAGGCAAGAGAGGTGCAGAAAGAGTTAAGGGGGGTGCAGAAAGAGGCAAGGGGATGCAGAAATTTACAAGAGGTGCTGAAAGAAGCCAGAGCAGTGCAGAAAGAACCAACAGAGGTTCAGAAAGAGGCAAGAGGGGTGCAACAAGAGGCAAGAGAAGTACAGAAAAAAGCAAAAGATGTGCAGAAAGAGGCAAGAGAACTGCAGAAAGAGGCAAGAGATGTGCACAAAGAAGGAAGAAGGGTGCAGAAAGAGGCAAGAGGGGTGCAGAAAGAAGCAAGAGAGGTGCAGAAAGAAGCAAGAGAGGTGCAGAAAGCAGCAAGTGAGGTATAGAAAGAAGCAACAGAGGTGCAGAAAGAGGCAAGAGGTGCAGAAAGAGGCAAGAGGGTTGCAGAAAGAAGCAATAGAAGTGCAGAAAGAAGCAAGTGAGGTGCAGAAATAGTTGAGGGGTGCAGAAAGAGGCAAGAGGGATGCAGAAGGAAGCAATAGAAGTACAGAAAGAAGCAAGTGAGGTACAGAAAGAGGCAAGAGAAGTGCAGAAAGAAGCAACAGAGGTGCAGAAGGAGGCAAGAGAACTGCAGAAATAGGCAAGAGAACTGCAGAAAGAGGCAAGAGATGTACAAAAAGAGGGAAGAAGGGTACAGAAAGAGGCAAGAGGGGTGCAAAAAGAAGCAAGAGAGGTGCAGAAAGCAGCAAGTGAGGTGTAGAAAGAAGCAACAGAGGTGCAGAAAAAGGCAAGAGGTGCAGAAAGAGGCGACAGGGGTGCAGAAAGGCGACAGGGGTGCAGAAAGGCGAGAGGGGTGCAGAAAGAGGCAAGAGGGGTGCAGAAAGAGGCAAGAGGGATGCAGAAAGAAGCCAGAGAGGTGCTGAAAAAAGCAAGTGAAGTGCAGAAAGAACCAACCGAGGTGCAGAATAGGCAAAAGGGATGCAGAAGGAGGCAAAAGAGGTGCATAAAGAAGCAAGAGCAGTGCATAAAGAACCAACAGAGGTGCAGAAAGAGGCAAGACAAGTGCAGAAATAAGCAAAAGAGGTGCAGAAAGAGGCACGAGAGGTGCACAAGGAGGGAAGAAGTGTGCAGAAAGAGGCAAGAGGGATGCAGAAAGAGGCAAGAGCGGTGCAGAAAGAGGCAAGAGAACGGCAGAAAGAGGCAAGAGAGGTGCAGAATGAAGCTAAAGAGGTGCAGAATGAAGCTAAAGAGGTGCAGAATGAAGCTAAAGAGGTGCAGAAAGAAGCTGAAGGGGTGCAGAAAGAGGCAAGAGAACTGCAGAAAGAGGCAATAGAGGTGCAGAAAGAGGCAAGAGAGGTGCACAAAGAGGGAAGAAGTGTGCAGAAAGAGGCAAGAGGGGTACAGAAAGGGGCAAGAGGGGGGCAGAAAGAGGCAAGAGAAGTGCAGAAAGTGGCAAGAGAGGTGCAGAAACAGTCTGGAGAGGTGCAGAAAGAGGGAACGGGTGCAGAAAGAGGCAAGGGAGGTACAGAAATAGGGGAGAGGGGTGCAGAAAGAGGCAAGAGGTGTGAAGAAAGAAGCAAGTGAGGTGAAGAAAGAGACAAGAGAACTGCAGAAAGAGGCAAGAGAGTTGCAGAAACAGGCAAAAGAGGTGCAACAAGAGGGAACAGGGGTGCAGACAGATGCAAGAGAGGTGCAGAAAGGGGGAACAGGGGTGCAGAAAGAGGTAAGAGAGGTGCAGAAAGAAGCAAGAGTAGTGCAGAAAGAACCAACAGAGGTGCAGAAAGAGGCAAGAGAGGTGCAGAAAGAGGCAAGAGGGGTGCAGAAAGAGGCAAGAGAAGTGCAGAAAGAAGCAAAAGCGGTGCAGAAAGAGGCAAGAGAACTGCAGAAAGAGGAAAGAGAGATGCACAAAGAGGGATGAAATGTGCAGAAAGAGGCAAGAGGGGTACAGAAAGAGGCAAGAGAGGTGCAGAAAGAGGGAACAGGGATGCAGAAAGAGGCAAGAGAAGTGCAGAAAGTGGCAAGAGAAGTGCAGAAAGAGGCAAGAGGTGCAGAAACAAGGAGGTACCAGGAGGGCTTCTTGGCCCCCAAAGTCCCTCAGGAGGAAAGTGGACTTCATCCCCCAACCAGTAGTTTGACAGGAGGCACGTTTGCAGAGTGATGGAGAAAGGGGGCATGGCCTCCGAAAACCTCTTACCAATCCCACTGTGTGGGACTTACTGGAGGTAACAGGAGGGGTAGTTGGCCCCCAAGGACATCCTTGGGGCCAACTACCCCTCCTATTACCTCCAGTAAGTCCCACACAGCAGGATTGGTAAGTTCTCATTGCAGGCCACACCCCCTTTGCCCACCACTCTGCAAACGCGCTCCCTGGAACGCTCTTGGATGGGGATTAAAGTTCCCTTCCCTGCTGGGGGTCCTTAGGGGCCAACTAGCCTACCTGTTACCTCCAGTAAGCCCTACACAGTGGGATTGCTGAGAGGTGGACACAGGCCACACCCCCTTTCTCCACCACTCTGCAAACACGCCTCCTGGCACGCTTTTGGTTGGGGGATCAAGTCCCCTTGCCTCCTAAGGGTCCCAGGGGGCCAACTAGCCCTCCTGTTACCTCCAGTAAGCTCCACACAGCTGGATTGCAGAGTGGTAAGAGGCCATGCCCCCTTTTTACACCACTCTGCAAACGCGCCTCCTGGCGCACTGCTGCTTGGGGGATGAAGTCCACTTTAGTCCTGAGGTCCTCAGGACACAAGAGGACCTCATTGCCCCACCAGCAGTGCGCCAAGATGCGCGTTTGCAGAGTGGTGTAAAAAGGGGCGTGGCCTCGGACCACCTCTGAGCAATCTCACTGTGTGGGGCTTACTGGAGGTACCTGGTGTGCCAGTTGGCCCCCAAGGACCCTTAGGATTCAAGGGGACTTATTGCCCAACCCAGAATGCGCCAGGAGGTGCGTTTGCAGAGTGGTGCAAGGAGGGGGCGGGGCCTCCAAAAAGATGCTGGCTTCTCTTTTCTGTCTTGTTTTTGGGCCCTGGGGACCCAATTCCCCTGGGCCTGAGTCTTTTTTTTAAAAAAAATTTAAAAAACCGGAAGGGGGCCACGCGGCCCCCCTCCCGAGGCCGATTTCGGCCCCGGGGAACCCATACCCTGGGGCATGGCCACTTCTATTTTTTTTTAAAATAAATACATAGATTTAAAGGAGGGGGCCGCGCGGCCCCCCTCCTGAGGCCATTTTCGACCCCGGGGATCCCATACCCCGGGGCTTTGCCTCTTTTAAAAAAAATATTTGTTTTATTTTATGGAAGGGGGCCGCGTGGCCCCCCTTCCCTGGGCCACTTTTGTCCCCGGGGACCCATCCCCCGGGGCATGGCCACTTATATTAAAAAAAAAAACAACAACTTTATTTAAAGGAGGGGGGCCACGCGGCCCCCCTCCTGAGGCCATTTTCGGCCTCAGGGGCTTTGTCTCTTCTTTTTTTTTTTATGTACTTTTTATTACATAGTAGGGGGGCCGCGTGGCCCCCCTCCCTGGGCCACTTTTGGCCCCGGGGACCCCATCAACCGGGGCCTGGCCTCACGTTGGGGACCTCGGGGGAGCCCCAAAGTCCCCGCAGTCCCTGCTGGCTTCCCGCCTCTTGCGGGAGCCGGCATTGTTTTTGGGCAAGGGGAGCTGCAAACATGCAGCTCCCTTTGCCCAAAAGCAATTCTGCTTTGCTTCATGGAAGCGAGAGCAGTTTTTCTACAGTTTGTTATGACAAGGTGGGAGCAGTGCTCCCCCCCCTGCCATAGAAAACTGCAATGTCCCGGGGTGGGCACCACGAGACATTGCTGGAGCCGGCCCTGGGGGGTGGCGGTCCCCATGCCATGGAAGGCTCCTGGAAGGGGGCCGTGTGGCCCCCCTCCCAACAGTTTCAAAGCCCCGGGGAGATGGTGGTCCCCAGGGCCGGGGGTCCGCAACAGATCCCCGCCCTTAATTTAAGTTTGCCCCAGGGAGGTGGTGGTCCCTGGGGCAGTGTGGGGAGGGGCAGGAGCCCCCCCACACTTCTTTATTCTAATTGAACCCCCGGGGAGGTGGCGGTCCCCGGGGCTTGGGGGGGCCCGCAAGGCCCCCCCGCTCATAATAAAAGTGAAGCCCCGGGTAGGTGGCAGTCCCCGGGGCTGCGGGGGGGCTGCGTGCCCCCGCATATTATTAACCATGTCCCGGGGAGGTGGTGGTCCCCGGGGCTGTGGGGGCCCCTGTGGACCCCCGCATATTAATTAAGGATTACCTCGGGGACCTGGCCCACCCGGGGGCTTAAAAGAAACGAAGCGCGGGAGACCGCGCTTCATTTTTTTAAAAACTTTTCGGCGGGATTCGCGGACCCTACGGAATCTCGCCAAATTTAAAAAGATAAATAAATGGCCTAGGGGGTCAGGGTGTTTCTACCCTGCCCCCTTTTCTTTTTTTATAGTTTTTTTTTACCTTTTTCCTTGTGACTCGGTTCAACGGAGTCACAAGATGGCTGCCAACACTTCCTGGATTGAAGTGTTGGCAGCCAATCAGAGTCAAGCTCATGCTCGGGAGGGTTCGCGGATCCACCGCGGTCACCAGATACTAATTTTTTTATGTATGTATTTCTCAGGAACTACTGAACGGATTTACACCATTTAAAAAAAAAAAAAAGGTTGCTTTCTGAGCCAAGAGCTACCTTTTGCCACATTTGGTGTAATTCCGTTCAGCAGTTCGAGCTGTAGCTTAATCTAAAGTTTCCTATGGAAATTAACATGGAGAAAACGTGTTTTGGGACCCCCCCTTTTTTTCTCGGCTCCCGCTTGACGAATCACCCTGAAACTTTCAAGACAGGAGCTGACCGGAGCGGGCCATTAGTTTTGAAAATTTTGCAAAGATTCGTCAAGCGGCGCCAAAGATACTGGCAAAATAAAAAACGCTTATTGATTAGAAACAAGGTACTAACATGTATATGTATGTATGTATATATATATATATATATATATATATATATATATATATATATATATATACGCACCAAGCTCCTGATTCACCATATAAGTGGCGAAATAGACAGGTACGGACCACAGCGTATTAGTTTGCAGAGAAATCAAATCAGCAACCATAATGCATAGACAAGTGTCCAGCCTGACGCGTTTCGACCGCGTTACCGCGGTCTTGTTCACAATATGAATATATCATATCTTACTAAAATATTGTGCATCATGTCCAAAATATCAAGGGCATGATTTAGCGTAGCAATAATATCTAAGATGATGGTCATTCCTGTTTTGTTGGCTTGGGTGGAACACTCTGACTCGCCCCAGTTCATAATTATCAGTGTGCCACCCTGTAGTAATATTGCAAAAATTTTGTATATTGTGTAGGTCAGTCCTCGGTTGACTAACGCCCATTATTGTTAATGTCATTATTGATTGGATAGTTTTCCTTCCACAGTTCACCATCTGATTAAATAAAAGCTGTCATTTTGTTTGATATATATGCTTTTCATCTTTGCACATGGCAGTAGTTATTTTATTTATGTATTTGTCTTGTAGAATACTGAGATGCCTTCTGATGCTTTCAGTAGAAAACAGTTAATCAGCAACAAGTTAGCAGATAAATGTGTATTGTGTCTCAACTGTTTTGTCTAACAGCCCTTTTAGACCAATATCGTGCATTGGGTTTATTGAAGCGGTGGGAAATGCAGTGCAAGCACAGTGTGGTATATAGGTTCCGTGAAGGGTGGTGTATTTATTGATGCACGGATATAGGCGGTGCACCATTTAGTAGCTCAGTTTGAGTCTTGAAAGGATGAAGGTGTGCAGTTACCACTTCTTTTCTTGGTAGTTCCATGGTCCTGATTCGTAGGCTTGTTTGATTAATTTTCACCCTGCAAAGTAGGTAGTAGTACTCTGCTCCCAGTGGTTGCTTGAAGGTACTCCAGAAGTTGGGGCTCTATACATCCAGGAATCTATCCCATGATTTATGCTTTTTGAATTTTGCTTGTCTAATTTACTGTTTCTTTTATGATGTAGGTTTTTTGGTAGTTGTACTGAGGTCCAGGTTCTGATGCTATTGCCTTCCCTTGTTTGAGACTTGTTTATACCTGGTGCAGAGGACTTGGAGACCGATCCTGTGTTATACCAATATGCTTTTATGGCTGTGTTTTTTGTTTAGGCTCATTCTTGCCAATGATTTTACTCTTGCTGTCACCTGCTGTTCAATAGTCTGAGAACTCAAATGTAGGTTATATTACAATAATATAAGCATATGAAAACTAGGCATCTGAAAGTTTCACTGAATAGCTGATTTTTAGGGAGTGGTTGAACCTAAAATGTGTGCCCTTTACCAATGGGGACGTTTGTCAGAGGAAGGGTAGAGCTGAGTCAAAGAACACAGCATCGCTTTTGGCCTGTTATGGCAGGGGTGCAGCTGTGGTATCAGGCCACTGAGATAACGCCCTTGCATCCTATGGCTATCCAATAAAATCACAACTGTTTAGGATCCTACCCTTCCTGAAATAGCATGCATCGTCCACTAATGTTGTGATGTTCTATTAGCTTTCTGACTCATTGTGTAGTTGGAGGTAGTTTTGAGGCTCATCTCTCTATATTTGGAATTCGGTTTGATTCATGTATGTCATAATGTACATTCACAATGAGTTTTTACATTAAAAGAAAGTGATAGGAAGAAAGGGCACATCTCTTCTCCCCCCAACTCCCAAACCATAATACTTTCCCAGTTTGTCAAAACCTAGGGGTCGATTCCGATTCGGGCCGGAAAAAGCACCGACCGACTCGGATCCGGAAAAAATACCGACCGACACGTACCCGTGGCGCACGACACGCCAAGTACGATGCAAGGCGCGAAAAATCCGACCGACACGTACCGAAACAAAGTCGACCGACCGAGCCGCACGGAAAGCAGCAATCCGGCCGGAAAAACACGCGAATCCAACCGACCGACACGCACCCGGAACAAATCCGACCCGAAACGTACCACGCGAACTCCAAACCGCAAAGTACGATGCAAGGCGCGAAAACCACGAGCGAGTCGGACGGAGGACAAGCCGTACGACCGACACGCATACAAAACCGAGCCGAAGCAACACAATACACCGCGACCGACGCGTACGCAGCATAGAAAACTGCACAAACACAGCGTGAGCGAAACGGAGAACACCGTACGAGACCAATGCAGGGTCCGACTCGGTCACAAGAACGTTTCCAACATACACAAACAGCACAAAGGAAAAATCACTCAAAAAAAGGCCAAACAAGCAATTACCAAGCCAATAAATACTGGGGGGGTGGGGACAGAGAACAAAGACACACCCACAACTCCACCTATATAAAGGACACAAATCACTACCATGAGCCTTTGCAAATGCCATTCCACTGCCAGCACCCAAGAGAAAGCAACCACACACCCACAGCTCATCCCTCACACAAGCCACACACCATCAGCACACCAACAAATACCTACCTCACATACACCCAGCAAAACACACACTCACACACCCTCACCTGCACACCAACACACACATCACCCACCATCACCACCCATCACCATGCCCCCAAGAAGAATCCCAAGTTCCTAGAAAGTGAATTGGAAGTCATGGTAGACGAGATCCTCAGGGTGGAGCCACAGCTGTTTGGCACACTGGTCCAACAGACCCCCATGTCGCAGAAAACCAAGATGTGGGAGAGGATCATCAACAGGGTGAACGCCCAATCACCATGTCGGCGCACAAAGACGGACATCCAGAACAGGTGGTATGACGTGCGCAGGAGGGTACGGGACATGCTGAAGAAAGACTACATCAACAGCCAATACACCGGCAGTGGCCCTCCTGCCAAGCCAATATACCTCAGGCCCTGGGAGGAGAAGGTGCGGGCCATCCTTCCGCCAGTGAGCGTATATGGACTAGAGGACATCCCAGAGCCTGGTGAGTACACAACAAATGTACACAATATACTGCCACAAAACACACACATCACTGTCAAGGGGAGAGTCAAACCATGCACTCATAGCAATTACACAGCAACCAGAACAGAATCATCCCAAAATGTGTATGTCAGTCAGATAAACACAACACATGCCATCAAAAAGTCACATCCAACTGTGCCAACACATGTACAAACACAACCACAACTACAGCTAGGCAGTGGCACAAATAGAACTAACAAACACATCCACACATGTAGCCACCACAACAACACCAACACACAGTGAAGACCACTCAAAGGAAGGAATTCTGTGTATGCTGGCCAAGTCAGTGTAGCCAATAGCATTATGGGAGTCGCAGTCACACATATTGCCCCCCACAACTGTCCCATCAACACCACCATGAACCATGCGCACATCACAGGGAGTGGAGAAGGACTCACAAGATGGCTGACACTGGCTACTGCTGTGGGGAGCACAAGGCCCTGCTGGCAACTGTGCACCAACAAACAGCAGGACACCACTGACTGACATCCTGAGAGACAACTTACACTCCCTGCAATGCAAGCACGTTCCATGGTGGGAAATCTGGCTAGCTGGGTGGGAAGGGGACTTGCAGCACTGACCATAGTCACAAGCACCGCCCCTCACACCCCCCAACACAAACTCCACAGAACCCACCTGGTAGAATGCAATGCCCCCATCCTAACACAAGATCCCACAAAGAACCACCACCCTGGGTTATGTTGTGTGAAGCACAGGGACACTCTTGGGACTCTTAGCCAAACAACTGCCAGGACAACACTCCCAGCCATGCTGTCAGCACAGCCAGCCCACCCCACAGGGAAGCAGATTCAAAAGGAAGGAAGCATGGGCATGCTGGGAAGGGGGTGGAGGCAATAGCATGATGGGAGTCGTAGTCACTGATATTGGTCACCCCCACAACTGTCCCATCAACACCACCCTGAACCATGCTCACATCACAGGGAGTGGAGAAGGACTCACAAGATGGCTGACACTGGCTACTGCTGTGGGGAGCACAAGGCCCTGCTGGCAACTGTGCACCAACAAACAGCAGGACACCACTGACTGACATCCTGAGAGACAACTTACACTCCCTGCAACGCAAGCACGTTCCATGGTGGGATAACTGGCTGGCTGGCTGGGTGGGAAGGAGGGCCGGCTGTCAACCAAACACAACCAATGCAGACCATGTTCACACCCCAGAAAATACATAGAAATGCCCAAATAATGCAGGACAATGTGCCACACCAATATCAACCCCTGACTGTGACGACTTAGGACAATGCAATGTACAGGCCCGCACCCAGAGGCACAGTCACAACTGTCATGTGTGTCAACCATTGATGCCTGCAGAAACATGACATACATTGTTTGTGTCTCCCAAAAACAGGTGATGATGGGGACACAGCAGCAGACGCTGAGGAGTCCCAGTCCCAGGCTCAAGAGGATGCCGAGCTCACTGGCGTCGTACAGCCTCTGTCCTCCTCGGACGATGAAGAACAACCTGGCACATCCGGTGCAAGTCAACATGCAGCACCAGCAGGACCACCAGCTGCAGCACCAGCAGGACCATCAGCTGCACCCCCTGCACCCACCCCTACAACGACTGTCACCACGAATACCATCCCTGCCGACATGGACAGAATAAGGAGCAACACCAGCACAGTGACCCTGGACCAACCTGGGGCCATGGACACCACCACCAACCCCCAAGGTGGACCAGGGTTATCTGTGCGTGCCACTGCACACACTGCACATGTCAGCAGGGGTGGTGGGAGGGGTGGGAGACAGAGGTCGCTGCTTGCAGACGTTGCTGGTGTGCATGATGACCCACAACTGGTACGCATAGCTGATGCGTACCAGTCCAGCACCGGAGAGCTCAGCCAGGTAGTGGGGCTCCTCAGAGACATTAAACAGCAGCAGGCTGCCCATCATGCCCGCTTGGACTCCCACATGTCCCACGTAGAGTCACACACGTGATCCCAGTCGCGTGGAGTCCAAGTGGGATGCACTGCATGAGATGACGGCGGTGCACAGGGACATTTTACAATGCCTCCGCCAGATGAACAGCAACCAGTCCACACCTCCCTGTGTGCCAACAACATCTGGTGCCGAACAAACTGCAACTGCCACAGGGAGGGAGGAGGACTCTGGCGGAGAGTCCCCTGCACCGCAGCAGCCTGCACTTGAGGGCCCCCCAAGAAGAGGGGTCGTCCGAGGAGGGAAAAGTGAGAGGCCGATGGCCAAGCGCAACTCCCAGGAAGCCTGAACCTGTTCTGGATGTTCGCCTTTGTGCACAGACTGTTCACCCTGTTGACGGCAACACTACTCCCACACATTGCATGGGGAGTACAAGTTGGACCAATGTGTCAGACAACTGTGGCCCCGATACTGGGGATCCTGTCTACCCGGACTTTCAATTCACCTAGGAACTTGGGATTGCAAGATTTATGTACAGCACAACCCATCCTATGCACTATTAACACAAATGTATCACAATAAACACACTAATACACCATACTTGCCTCTGTCGTGATTCCAACGTGGGTGCTGTTATGGGGATGATGAACTGCAAAATTACACTGTGTATGCGAACTGCAACAGCAAGGACAACACAGGCATGTGAGTACAGGCAACGTGACACACATGAGGGAGACACACCACCAGGGCTACACGACACATACACACCTAGGCCATCTGACTCATTGCCTACACTGATGTTGCCAGGGAAGACGGTGCAATGCACAGACACCACACCCATTCCCAGTTGTAGTCAAGTAGCCCACAGGTGCAGTAAGCAAATGGCAGTCAAATGTGTGACCACAGACAACGCACATCACAAAGTGAAGCACAGGTTTATTACACAGTTGCAACATGCCGTAACCACTACAGATGCAAGGTAACCCCACCTGGCAGCGGGCACACAGTCAACAACTGTAGACGGAAGGAAGTCCATGGGTGTGGTGCACATCACCTGTAGGGACACAACAGCTACCAGCCTGGATGTGCAATCACGTCGTTGGTGGACACAGTTGACCAAACGAATCTGAAAGTACCCTGTGAAGGACAGAAATGACACACAGTCAAAAGCAATGGAGTACAGGACAGAACAGCAAAACTCATGCACAATACATGTTACAAGATACCCACCCAGAACCAAGTTAGCATGTCAACACTGTTGGGGAGTACAGCCCACCTGTCACCACACATCGCAACACACATCCAGTCAAGTAGCCCATGGACACACTCCAACAGCACCAGAGCACCACCCACACATCATGCCAACTCACATCATTGACATGACACCTCAGGATACTCACATTCAGCTAAAGAAGTTGGTGATGAGCTGTGTGCGGACATCACCATCACCATCATCATCATCATCGTCACTGGCATCGTGGTCCAGGCCAGGATCCTCCACAGGTGGCGGATGTTGGTCATTGTCATCCTGGATGAGAGGCAACTCCTTCCGCACTGCCAGGTTGTGGAGCATGCAGCAGACGATGATAATCTTGCACACTTTCGCAGGGGCATATGGGAGGGACCCTCCGGTCTTGTCCAGGCAGCGGAAGCGGCTCTTCAGGAGACCAAAGGTCCGCTCAATCACTCTCCTGGTCCGACCATGTGCGTCATTGTAGCGCATCTGGGCAGTTGTCACAGGGTTCCTGAGGGGTGTCAGCAACCACGGCATGTTGGGGTATCCCGAGTCACCTACGGACAGACAAGTGCACATTAGCTGACTTGGAAAAGTGGGCGGAATACTACAGATCAGATCACACACAATGGCACAAAGTCAGTACACACCGACAAGCCAGGCACGCTGGTTCTGCATCTGTGCCATCATCCTGGGGATGCGACTACTCCTCATCACAAAGGCATCGTGTGCTGAACCAGGGAAACGGGCACACACGTGTGTGATGGTCATGTCTGCAAGACACACCACCAGTGCATTGACCGAGTGGTAGTGCTTGCGGTTCCTGTAGGCCTGCTCCTGTGCCTGTGGTGGTACCAAAGCCACATGTGTCCCATCAATGGAGCCAATTACATGCGGCATCCTCCCCAGGGCATAAAAGTCACTCTTCACGTCAGTGAGTCGTCGCAGTCTAGGGAAATAGATGTACCGGTTCAGGAAGAGCAACATTGCCGACAAAACATCGCGGAGCACACGGCTGAACATGGTCTGTGACATCCCACCAGCAGTCGCCACAGTATGTTGGAAGGTACCAGTGGCAAAGAAGTGTAGGGCTGCCATCACCTTCACCTTGGGGGTCAGCGCTGTAGGATACGGCCGGCCAGGCTGCAAATGTGGGGACAACTGCACTGCCAAATCCTCAATCAGCTGCCTGGTGAAGCGGTACCGTCGGATGCTGTCCCGTTCCACCATTGTTGCCAGGTCTGGGAATGGCCGATGGACAGCAGGAGCCCTGCAGTGCAGAGGAGAAGTAAGCAAGATTGTCAGTCACCCCACATATGCGGCATTGAACACACTCAAGATCCCAACATACATCATTATGAGGCACAACTACATGAAGTGTGCAGTACCGGAAGGACATGTATGGTACATACATGGCCAACATCTGTCAACACGGTCCAACAGGTGGCATCAATTTGTCCCAGGTTGGCCCATTGGATATCATGAGGCCGTGTCACAGTTCCCATCTCCTGCTGCCGTGTCACAATAACCCCCACAGTGACATGTGAGGACAGATGTGCCCCAGGCACCACAGCTCAACGACAGGTACATTCCCAGGGACCCTGTAATGCCACATGGACACTGGCATTACATGGAGTATCATGTATACACCACAGCAAAACAACCATGACACCCACAGGTAGTGGCCCCACTTGCCACGGCAGGACAGACATGGACGTCTGTGACACACACGCACAACATCAGAGTCCATGCACACACAACGTGGATGTGGAGACTGTCTCCCATTGTGCACATGAAATCAGAGACATTGTAAACACTACATGCACAAAGACTGTGGAGGACCATCACTATTGTGCCACTGGGACACCCTGGCTCAAACATACCGTCCCACATGGGACTCACGGGGTATGTGACATGACATACACATACACCACTGTGAAATGTGACCATGGCACATGCACAGATATGAACAGTTGCACATCACAGTGGTCACGTACACGTAACACCCAGGATCCTGTCCCCATGAACACGTGCACAGCCTGGGGGTGGCTGCCCACAGGTGACACCCACAGGACAACATGTACACCAACATACACACAATAGGAAATGCAGCCTTACCTGCCTTATGATAAGGTTTGGACAGGCTGTCGTGATGTAGGTGTGCCCCTCACTCCCTGGGAGCTATCTGTGGCTGGCATATGTCCATCTGAGACAGGCATGCTGACATATGCCAGTCACATGTACAGTGATGCGTTGTACCGCAATGGACCGACCGGTGCCTCCGGCCGGCCCATTGCATTCAATGTGTGCGGGTACGCGTTGTACCCCTGTGCGCGTTGTACTGCAATGGACCGATCGGTGCCTCCGGCCGGCCCATTGCATTCAATGTGTGCGGGTACGCGTTGTACCCCTGTGCGCGTTGTACCGCAATGGACCGATCGGTGCCTCCGGCCGGCCCATTGCATTCAATGTGTGCGGGTACGCATTGTACCCCTGTGCGCGTTGAACTGCAATGGACCGATCGGTGCCTCCGGCCGGCCCATTGCTTTCAATGTGTGCGGAGTGCAGCGTTGTACCCCTGTGCGCGTTGAACTGCAATGGACCGATCGGTGCCTCCGGCCGGCCCATTGCTTTCAATGTGTGCGGGTACGCGTTGTACCCCTGTGCGCGTTGTACTGCAATGGACCGATCGGTGCCTCCGGCCGGCCCATTGCATTCAATGTGTGCGGGTACGCGTTGTACCCCTGTGCGCGTTGTACCGCAATGGACCGATCGGTGCCTCCGGCCGGCCCATTGCTTTCAATGTGTGCGGGTACAGCGTTGTACCCCTGTGCGCGTTGAACTGCAATGGACCGATCGGTGCCTCCGGCCGGCCCATTGCTTTCAATGTGTGCGGGTACGCATTGTTACCCTGTGTGCGTTGTACCGCAATGGACCGATCGGTGCCTCCGGCCGGCCCATTGCTTTCAATGTGTGCGGGTACGCGTTGTACCCCTGTATGCGTTGTACCGCAATGGACCGATCGGTGCGCACCCATTGACAATGGGCTTGCCTGGCAACGGACGCGTTTTCGAATTTCGAACGAGTCGGTTGCTGGAAAATCAGTTGGTCACCCACAACAATGTTGCAAAATCATGTATGTCATGAAGTTGAAGATTTGAAGGATGCTGTGGGCGTGTTTTGGTGCTGCTATTCCATGGATTGGCCAGATTCAGAAGATGCAAACGACTTGGACCTATCACTTTGGACACAAGGGAAAGTATCTGCCTCTCCAGCACATATATATTGCTGGCTGTTCCCCTGAGAGCCCACTTGCCTGCACTACATGCTCCAGGACGACATCTGCCACTGCACTGCTGCTGTCTCTGCCCCTCTGGACCCTGCAATGGCACGTACTGTGGAGAGAGCCCCAGCCTTCAGCCTTGAAGAGAACCAGGCCCTGCTGGACAGCCTACTTCCACAGTACAGCAAGCTGTATGGGACACCAGGGGAGCAGGTGAGTGTTCTGTGCACTGCCTTTCTGAATGTGCATTTTGTGTGACTAGCAAGGCTGGAAGTCTGCACGCCACTGGCTAGCAGGCTCACTGAGTAGTTGTCACCCCCATAGTGTGTAGTGACTTGCACTGGACAGGTATGGTGCAGTGACAGTGCATTTGAACATGGTTTTACTTCCCATGCAATGATACCATGTAGTGACGTCTGGCAAACTGTCCATGGTCAGCTTTGCACTGCCTGTGTACATCATGTGCCCCTGTGATTGAGACATGTATATACAACTGTGTCATGCACGGATATGTTGCATGTGTGGTAATGGCCTTTTCACTTTGTCATCCTGACAGGTTAATGCCCATCGGAAGTAGGAAATCTGGAAGGACATCGTCCGGGCTGTCCGGTCCGTGGGGGTCTACAAGCGCCGGATCCGCAACTGCCAGAAGAGGTGGCAGGACCTTCGGGGCTGGACCCGGAGGATTGCACGGGTCCAGCTGAAGCTGTCGCCTCCTCACAGGAGTGGCGGAACACGGACCCTGACCCCCACATGCTCCAGATCCTGGCGGTGGTCTTTCCAGACCTGGATGGGCAGCTGAAGGCCAGACAGCAGCAAGGAGGGGGTGAGTCAAAGACTGCACTGTGAACTCTGTATTACATGCTTTGTGCCCTCCTCTGGCCTGGTTCAACTGCCACAGTGCAGCAGTCATGTTGTCCAGGAGCCATGTCCCTCTATTGTGCACTGCCCACTGCTCACCTGATACCCAGGTGTGGCCCTTACATTCAGGGAATTGTCACTTGGGACTGTGTCCTTGCAGTTTGCTTCACTAAAGGTGGGGGACAGCATCTGTTTCCCTAACTCTGTTGTGGGCATCATGGGTGGGTCCATTGTTCACACAACGCCTGGGTTTGGACATGTGATCTGCGTGTTGCTTTGATATGCGGTCCACTTGCTGAGCTGAGCCACCACATGTGCCTGGGGTATGTGGCACACGCCCATGCAGTGGGTGGGAACAATGTTTGTGCCCCAGGAGTGTGCAGATTACGTGTGTCACACATACATAGCCAGCTATCCACTGTCCAGGGCACATCCCTCATTCATGTGGAGCAGGACAGTCATGCCTACTCCAGGCCATGCAATGCACTCTGTACTCCCACTCCCGTGTATCAGCTGACACATTGTGCACAGTGATTTGACCCCTCCGGTGTCTGCCTCTGTGTCAGTGTGCTGTGGATTAGTTGCCAGGACTGCTGGGGTGTTTCTTGGTAGGGGCTCAGCATGCCCCTGGAGATGTGACCATAGGAGACGATACTTGTGTGTCACATAGGTGTTTGATCAGCTGCCCATGCAGACTGGGGTATGCGAATGTGATGTTCAGGCAGCTGTTCCCCATTCACAGCAAATTGTGAGGGGCTCAGGTTCAGAGGGTAGTGTCACAGGTCTCCCATATGTCCAATAGGTGTGACCTGGACAGATGAGGGTTGAGATGATGTGTTGTGTGGGGGATGTACATGTGCACTTGTGCAGCTCCAGGACTTGCATTCCCCATGACCTACTATTGTGACACAGTGCATAGTGTTGTTGTCTGGCTGCCAAGTCATACATCACTGAGACAGTGATGTATGACTTAGCAGTCATGCCTCTGCCATGGCATGTGTCAACTTATTTGTGGTCCTGCAGGGGAGTGACATGTGCTACATGCACACCATAGTGGCGCTGGCTATCAGGACATGGGTGCATCATGGTGTCTGTCGCTGGTATGCATCACATGCATTTCCTATTTGACTCTGGGCATCCCTTTCATCCGGAAACCTGTACTCACTCAGTGGCAAGAGCTGTGATGTGTCCACACCGTGTCCTCTGCACTGTCCAACTACTGTGTACTTGGTGCATGTGTCCACACTGGGGTGTTGCAATCCAACAGACACCAGACAGATGGGTGCAAGGCCATGTGGGATGTGAGTGCCATGCTTGGCATCAGACTGACAATTGGCTTCTCCTGTTCAGTTAGGGCACTTTTAGCAATGTACAACTAATGATGCCAGGGCTTGCTCTGTGATGTGCTGTGCTCACAGTGGTGTGTGCGTTTGGTGCAGGTGACTGATGTCTGTCTGTTTCCCCATTGTTTGCAGATACATCCACGGCCACGGAAGGGGACAGCTCCACGGACCAGGAGGAGCCAGAGAGCCAGACTGGGTCAGCAGCCGAGGAGTGGTTGGAGGGACCCAGTGGCACGGAGGGCGAGGGGAGCCACACCGAGGAATCCTCAGCACCATCCACCTCAGCTGAGGACCAGAGCAACTCGGAGGATGACTCCCTTGTGGAGGCGGGTGTCAGCAGCCACCACACCCCAGCTAGTGTTGCTGTCCCCGCCACAACCAGCACCACCACCGCCCTCCCATCGGCTCCCATTCCCAAGGTCCGTGGAGGCTCCCATGTTCGGGAGCGTGTCTCCTTTGGCCCAGGCACCGCACCCCCTGCCCCTGTGTCCCCTGCTGCCCTGAGTGAGGAGTCTGTGTACCTCCTTCGCCAGCTCCATGTAGGGCAGACAGCCATGCTGAGTGTCCTCCATGCGCACACCGCACTGTTGACTCAGCTGGTGTCGTTCATGGAGGGCTTCTCATCGGGCATGTCTGACCTACAGAGGGGCAACAGGTCCATGGACTCCTCCCTGACGGCAGCAGTGTCCCTCCTCAGACAGTCCCTCACCCCTCCTGCCTCTGCTCCATCCACACTCCCCAGCACCTTGCCCGTCCCAAGCACACACACACCGGCACAGGCACACACCAGCACACACACATCCAGCACACAGACACACACGCCACAAACTAAACGCACACGCACGCACAGTCAGGGGACTGAAACCAGACTCACAGGGGATGGGGCCCTGGTACACACACACGCATCCACGGGCACTGCGCAGTCCTCAGTTGCCTCTCCCTCCAAAGCACCCTCCCTTGCCTCACCTGCAACCCCAAAGACCCAGCGCCTCTTCCTCAGTGACCTCGGCCTCTTCCCCTCCGATCCAGCTGCTCCAGCATCCAGGGTGAAGAGGAAGCCCCCACACAGAGCAGAGTGCCCCTCGCCCCCGGACACCCTCCCCCAGGCGCAGACAGACTGAGGCCCCCACCCGCAAGTCCCCCGGAGTGGTAAGAGCAAGACCCCGCCGCCGCCCTGCAGCTCAAGCACCAGGTCACCTTCCTCCATCCCTCAGGCCCCCACTCCACAGGTGCCCCCACCACACCCTGCCCCAGGTTCCCCCACCCACAGATATACAATCCCCAAGAGGCTCCGGCCTTCTCCCCCTGCCACTTGCTCTCCCGGCACCACACCCCCGCTGCGCTTGTCTGTGCCACTGATGTGGTGAGGGTGTCCTCCCCCTCTGTCCACCCCACCTTGCCTGTTCCCCATTCTCCTCCCCTGGTGGTAGGCACTGCAGTGGAGTCCACTACCACCCTGTCTGACTTGGGCACTGCAGTGGCGGACCTGTCCACTCCATCTGCAGGGTCCACTGCAGTCGTGCCGGCACCCACAACATCTGAGCCATGCCCCCAGTTGTGCCGGCACACACCATGTCAGACACCTCCACTGCAGTTGTCAGTGGCTCTCCAGCACCCACCACCCCTTCCCTGCTTCCTCCTGGTGAGCCCTGATCCTGTCCCTGCGGTGCCTGGCCTACCCCCCGGTTGCCCCTCCTAGTGGATTGTCCCTGGTTTTGTGCAGGCATGTGTAGGGTGGCATCTGCCACTGTCACCCACTTGTGACTTTGTTGATGGACTGGCCATTGGCCTTTGTTTATGTTCTACCGGACTTCTACTTTTAATGCCACATATGCTGAATAAAGCAACTTTCTGTTCTCTAGTGCTTTTGCTTCTGATGTACATGATGTTGATGATGCTAACAATGCCCTTGCTGCAGTGATGGTGATATTTGGTCTCATGATAATGAAGTGTTACTGTGCAGGAACCCATGTGGTCCAGGGGGTATGTGTCCTATCCTGTGGTGTATCCATGTCATCCATAGCAGCATCTGAGGGTGTCATGTGTTCAGTATTTGGCAATGAGATTTCCTACTTAGATTGGCAACTTCACATCTGTGGCTTCCACCCCTGCACATCTGTTGTGCCTGCCATTGTTCTATTCGTCTACTTCCCTGACCGTGTGGCCATCTCCAGTGAACATGCAGGTTTGGGCATCAATGGGGAAGGACTCATCTGTGTTGTCAGTGCAACATTGCTATACAAGTGTGTTGGATCTGTGCTGATGATTCCGTTGGCACTTCCATGACCAGGCTGATGGGACGGGAGCCCTCATTTGGTGCTAATTGTTGATTGTGTGTCCCATTGCTGCCATGGTATGGTATCTGTTCGCCTCACATCTGCAGTCTCCACAGGGTATCTGCATGTGTGTGCCCATTGGTGCAAATATGTGGGTCTGCATTCGGATGGTCACTTCTGTCATTGTGTCATTGATGATTGTTGACGGTGTCAGCCCCCATGGGTGTTGTTTGTCTGCACATGGCCAAAGTTATGTCTTATTTGCACTGCAGGATTTGGCTCCCCCAATTTATGTTGCAATGGGACACATACACTACTTTGCCACTGATGTGTTTGTTGTTCTGTGACCAGGAATCATCCATGCAGTTTGGCAGTTGCACCGCTTACTTTGTCAACACTTGCCTTTTGGTCACTGTGATGATGGGGGTTTGGACCCCATTGCCACAATGTTCAAAATGTGCTGCAGCTATGGACCCCACACTTGCCTTTTGGTCACTGTGATGATGGGGGTTTGGACCCCATTGCCACAATGTTCAAGATGTGCTGCAGCTATGGACCCCACACTTGCCTTTTGGTCACTGTGATGATGGGGGTTTGGACCCCATTGCCACAATGTTCAAAATGTGCTGCAGCTATGGACCCCACACTTGCCTTTTGGTCACTGTGATGATGGGGGTTTGGACCCCATTGCCACAATGTTCAAAATGTGCTGCAGCTATGGACCCCACACTTGCCTTTTGGTCACTGTGATGATGGGGGTTTGGACCCCATTGCCACAATGTTCAAGATGTGCTGCAGCTATGGACCCCACACTTGCCTTTTGGTCACTGTGATGATGGGGGTTTGGACCCCATTGCCACAATGTTCAAAATGTGCTGCAGCTATGGACCCCACACTTGCCTTTTGGTCACTGTGATGATGGGGGTTTGGACCCCATTGCCACAATGGTCATGGCCTGCTTGCGTTGTGTGTGCCACACACATATTTGTGTGGCACATGTGCTAGGGGTCACATTGTATGTTAGAAGTCATGTTCGGTGTTGTAGGCATTTGACACAGTCTACACACGCTTGTCATGGTGTTGGGGGATGTCTTCTTCTTGCATTCCCTAGGTTGTGGTGTGCTGGTTGTGTCATGCATTGTCCATCCTATGGGTGGGGGTGGTAGTGGTGGTAGGCATCCAGCCCCCCCTGGGTGAGGGTGGTAGTAGTGGTAGGCATCCTGCCCCCCCTGGGTGAGGGTGGCAGTAGTGGTAGGCATCCTGCCCCCTGGGTGAGGGTGGTACTAGTGGTAGGCATCCTGCCCCCCTGGCTGAGGGTGGTAGTAGTGGTAGGCATCCTGCCCCCCTGGGTGAGGGTGGTAGTAGTGGTGGGCATCCTGCCCCCTGGGTGAGGGTGGTAGTAGTGGTAGGCATCCAGCCCCCCTGGGTGAGGGTGGTAGTAGTGGTAGGCATCCTGCCCCCTGGGTGAGGGTGGTAGTAGTGGTAGGCCTCCTGCCCCCCTGGGTGAGGGTGGTAGTAGTGGTAGGCATCCTGCCCCCCTGGCTGAGGGTGGTAGTAGTGGTAAGCATCCTGCCCCCTGGCTAAGGGTGGTAGTAGTGGTAGGCATCCTGCCCCCTGGGTGAGGGTGGTACTAGTGGTAGGCATCCTGCCCCCTGGGTGAGGGTGGTAGTAGTGGTAGGCATCCTGCCCCCTGGGTGAGGGTGGTAGTAGTGGTGGGCATCCTGCCCCCCTGGGTGAGGGTGGTAGTATTGGTGGGCATCCTGCCCCCCTGGGTGAGGGTGGTAGTAGTGGTAGGCATCCTGCCCCCCTGGCTGAGGGTGGTAGTAGTGGTGGGCATCCTGCCCCCTGGGTGAGGGTGGTAGTAGTGGTAGGCATCCTGCCCCCCTGGGTGAGGGTGGTAGTAGTGGTAGGCATCCTGCCCCCCCTGGGTGAGGGTGGTACTAGTGGTAGGCATCCTGCCCCCCCTGGGTGAGGGTGGTGTAGCGGTGGGCATCCTGCCCCCCCTGGGTGAGGGTGGTAGTAGTGGTAGGCATCCTGCCCCCCCTGGCTGAGGGTGGTAGTAGTGGTAAGCATCCTGCCCCCCTGGCTAAGGGTGGTAGTAGTGGTAGGAATCCTGCCCCCCCTGGGTAAGGGTGGTAGTGGTGGTAGGCATCATGCCACCCCTGGGTAGGGGTGGTGGTGCGCATTCAGGCCCCTGTGTGCATATGTGGCATTGGTGATGGGCATCCCGCCCCTATGGTGCTGCTGTTGCTGGTGTAAGTATATTCTGCATCCCTGTGTGTGTGTGTGATGTGTCGTGTACGTGTTGTATGTGTTTTGTGGTTGGTGTCTGGCTTACCTTCTGCGCCGTACGCGTCCGTGCCTGTTCCGGTAGTAAATGTAGAATATTGGTATGATCGGGACGAAGGGATTCATGGTTGGTTCGTGTCGTTCGTCCTTCTCGTTGCTTCGCGTCGTCCTCGTCGCTTCGCCTCGTCCTCGTCGCTTCGCGTCGTCCTCGTCGCTGCCGTGTTCGTCTCGGAGCCGTGGATCGTGTTGTGGCGCGAATCGGAGCTTATGTGCGCCTCTCCCGGATGCTTTGACGTGCCGTGCGTAGCGACGGGTTCGGCGCCTACGGAAATCGCATCGTACTTGTCCGGCCGGACGGGGCTGCATTTTTCCTTCCGTGCGACTCGATTCGCCGTTTCCGGATTCGCCTCGGTCGGAGAACAGGACCTGGTTTGGGTGAGTACGGCTCGGCCGGATTCTTTGCTGTTGTGGGCATCGTACTTGCTCGTTCGGTGTGCTGTACGGATCGGTCGGGAAACAGGCTTTCGCATGGCTTTTTTCCCGACCAAATGGTATTGGGTGCGCCTCCGACCGAGATCGGAATCGGCCCCCTAGTGTCCAGTAACGCTGCGGGTTCCCCTAAAACACTGGTTCTCCTGCAGAAACACTTTTGCCTTTGCAGTGTGATCAGATAGAAGTCTGGGCCAAAAGACAAGACCCGATTTAGCAAAGGCCAGTGATAACATCTGAAATCTACTCCTTTATGGTTACCACTGCATTTGGAGTAGAATTGAGACTTAATAGGAATTCACAAATGGCCTCTGGGGTACCAGAGGAAATATATTTCAATTGTAGATTTGTTGGAGTACTCCAATACATGAAATGCAATCATATGTGAAATATAAATGTGCATTAGCTCATATAATTTTTCATTATAGAGAACCCCCTTTGCCAACACCACCAATTAAATAGGCAAGTGTTTCCTACCTGTTACCATTATGCATATGGCTGGAGAAATATATGTCTGTTTCCAAATTGTGAAAATAATTGCAAGAGCTGAATACCCATAAACCTACAAGTTTGTGGTTGTCTATCTACTTTTACAGGGTCTAGCACCCAGAACACCCCCCTCATTCTCACCCAAAGCTTAAGCATACAAGCGTGACAATTCAACCACACTGGTGCAATTTCCATATTCATAGGTGTTTTTTCTAAACGCAATTTTCCACCAATCCAGATTTATGCAAATGAGAATGTGGAATGTAAGTTGAATTTAGATGTGCGACACACTACTCTTCAACTTGGGTGTACAGCATCTTTTGTGATATGGTCCCACAGCATAACTGCTACATCATGTATGTAGTAGAGTATCTTAATGTCCTCACTGACAACATATAGTGTACAAAAGCCTCAGAGTCTGCCTGGGATAGTGGTCCTATTGCCAGAAGGTTAATTTTGAAAATCCTTACTGCTATGTGCCTGTTCCATTCAACAGTATGATCTCTGCTGGTCACTTCACTAAATCAGGGGATCTTTCGAAATCCTTCCTAGTGCTTTTGAATAGTATCTATTTATTGTGGTAGTGTGTATCCCTAGGGTACAGTGTAATAGGTGACACCCAATCATGCATGTCTCTTATTTAGCATGTAGTTTTATTATTTTGTTTTACACAAGCCAAAGTTTAGAGAATTATAGCTTGGTAAGAAGTGAATAATGGGGATGTTTTTCACCCTGGGATTATCAGTGACATCATAGAGTATTCAAGCCTCTATTTGATATCACCCAGAATCCCTTGGGCTGGAACTCCCGTTCCGGGGTTGAATAGTGAACAGATCACCACCAATTTTGCTGAGTGTTGGGAGGGGTGCCTGGGGGGTCTTTCTCCAGAGTGAAAATGTTTTTTTAATAATGAAATTATATATATATCATAAGGAGATATAAAGTCACAATCCTTTTTCTCCACCTGTTTATTTTGTTTTTTTAAATGTAATAAACATGGTGACATTTATGAAGATTGCAAAGTTTAAAGAATGCGTAAAACAAAATTGCAGAGACAAACTACCCCTCAATGAGTACAGAGTAAATATGATCAAATTATCAACTGCTCTTTAGACTTTTCTGCTTCTCTCCTCACTCCTTAATAAATTGCAACTAGAGGTTTAATTCTGTCTTTGAGGCTGATTGCTACAAACAACATTCCTAATTGTTCTCTGAACTAGGGCTGAAAACATTTGTGGAACAATAGTAATTACTAATTAATAGTGTGCAGCAACTAGCCAGATTCAATCTGAGGCAATTATGTATTAGTTTGTTCATTGTTCAAGTAGTTCATTTTCATATGTGTATCAAGCATTTCAAATTTCATAATTTGTTTGTCTTCAGTTTTCAGATGAATTGCCAGAATCCATTCTGCACTGTTTACGATACTCAAAAAAGAGAGCAGAAAATGCTGAGAAGCTTATTCTGGAAGATTTAGAAGACTTGGACACACTAATCAGTAAGTAGTTGTTTTGCTGGTACACAGTACTTTTATTTGTTTAGGTGTGGTTATTGAGAATCCTTGGAGAATATAGCTCTTTTGTAAGGTGTAAGGTCATTGTGGAAAGCATGGCATTTTTACTGCTTGCGGTAAATGCTGGGTGAAAACTTCCTGAGGGTGGTATGAAACAACAATCTTAGGTGCTAAAAAATAGAAAATGATGTGTTTGCCCAGTGGGGTTTTTATTACTAGAATTAATTACCACCGTTGAAAGTTATCTCCAGCAGTAATGCCATAGGGCCATCAGTGATATGGAATACCAATACCATTGGCGTTGCCACCCAATAGAGGCATAATCTTGAACAAGTAGTATTTAGTACCATTGTTCTATGTTCTTGAGCAGGAACCAAAGCATCCATACTAAAGTGCAGTTTGTGTACTGAGGCAAAACCTAATTCGGTGACACCCCTGAATTAATTCACACAGGCATCTCTCAAATAACAAAAGGTAGGAGACATGTGTTCACAGTCCCATGTGAGGATGCAAATTGATACTTGTGGACAAGTGTGCCTGTTTTTGATGAAATACCCACCAGTCATTGGTAATTACATCTTTTTGCAATATCCCCCATGTAATAACTATAAAAGTATGTTCCCACAAGCGATATATTAAATGTCAGTTAAGTGTGTGTGTAGCCTGCAAAGTAGGTCTTTGTAGACTTTCTGTTGTTTGGGGGTGGAGGGGGGCAGAATATGCGAAAATGCATAGGGACAAGTTAGATCTTTGTAAGAAAATTTGGTTGGGGTTATATTTTCCATCATATGTTGCTTAGAGTTTCTACCCAGCTGTTAGTCCCAGCTAAAGTGTAGTGCAATATAGAAATAAACCACATGATTAGGTTATGTATTTATTGGGCGATAAGTGAGCATTTCAGCAAAAAATGATATAATAACAACATAATCAGATTCATGATGACAATAGCAGAGTTGGTTGCTTGATAGAATTTTGTAAGTTAGATGAATGATGGGTAGTAATTGAGAGACACTATACAGACTAGACTAAACAATGTATACAAATTAATGTACATATTCACAACTATATATCTGCATCAGGAGATTATGGGGAAGCATAGGAGTGCAGAAGTGAGCTGTTAAGGATTAGTTGTGACTACTTTCCAGCATCAGGAGGTGAGTCTTAAAAGCTTTTAGAAAGAAAAGAGTTGGATCGTACTTCGACTTTGAGTGGGTTCCAGAGGTATGGTTCCAAGTAGCTTAAATGACTGGAATCCTGACAGAGCGTTTTTTTATCATAAGAAGGTTTTAATTCATCGAGCGAGGGTTGTGTGAGGGAAACATGATTATTAGTATTCAAGATTGGTAGCTGGGGGTTAGGTTATTTAAGGCTTTAAACACTAAAATTAGCAGTTTATATGGTCCACAGTTTTTTTTGCACATAAACAGCCATCTTATCATCTTATTGATGATAATAAGATGTCGGAGTGTTCTTATGAAGGGTATAAAGTTTTTGTGGCAAAGTTAGGAACATTGTCTGATCATTGAAATGAGTATGGAGGCGGCCAATTAGTAAGCTGTTACTGTAATTTAACTTGCTTAAGATGATTGCAGAGTGTAGTGCACTAGCCATGTGAAAAAGGATGTGGGGGGACAGATGTTGTGACGTGTAGCTGGCAACAGCTGTGGAAGTGATAAAGGATTCAGCACAATGGAATAGAATGCCATCCTTATATTGCCTGGATGTGTGACATATATCACTCTTTTCCATTGTTGAAGTTCCTCTCACATCCAAAAGCTCTTTTGTCCCATTAAAATAGTCTTATAAATGTATTTCGCAGATGGTTGGCAATTGCATAACTGAGAGGCAATTGCTCTAGCAAGGAATCTGTCAAGAGAGTAAATCCCACTTTGTTTTAAGAAAGGGACATAAAAACACAAATATGTGGATGCGGCTGCGGCTGTTACGGGGTGAAAAAGGGGAATTAGGTCTGTGTGGAAAATTTGCCCTCCCTTAATTTCATCAATACAGTCTTTGTTGCCTAAATCTGACTCCACGTCAATTACCTTAGCAACCGCATTGTCAACCAGACCTTCCTTGCTTGGCTGTCCATCTCACCTCATAAATATCCAAACAGTGGTTTGCGCTATGTTTTTAGGGCCCTATTTAGTAATAAAATAATCTGAAATTTTCAGTAGACAAGATAAATGACATGCTCTCAGTTGCCCTGAGAAAGGTTTACACTATTCCTTCCTAAGACTGCCTGAGTGCTAGTGCACCTACAACTATGGATTTTCTTCACTCACATTAGCGACCTACTCTGCTGACCATTACTCAGCACTTCGCCAACTGCAGATTGTTAGTTGAGTTCCGTTGTTCTTTACAGTGAACGACCACACATCAGTCAGAATCAATGGCAATATTACTAATGCTGCAATAGATTTTGAACCATTCCTACTTAAGGCTGTCAAAGTTCTACTACACCAATGGCTTAGAAAAGCAGTACACTGATGTTATGAGGCCTCTTGGATTGCAAGAGTTTTTGACCTATTCTGCAATGTTGAACCTGTTACAGTTGTTGGGTGATAATCAACACGAGCCTCCTTACTGGTCAGTGCAAGGGATTCCAGTAAAGTATCCATGATTAATGAAGTCAATTTGTTAAAATAGTTATACACTCTGTTCTAAGATATTTACAATAGTGTGATAAAACTTAGAATAACTGAGCGATTGAATATATTGGTTGGCATACTCGTAAGAAGGGGAGAAAATGGTGTCAGTGGTATTACACTACTTATAAGGCTTACATTTACTGTTTAGTGCATAATACAGTTGTATAGTTATAGCAGATTATTTAAGTTTCTCTGCAACAAAACAGAGATAGAGGGGAATCTTTTTGTTTCTAATGACAGAGAAAACAGAGGAAACCATTCTGGATACACACCATGCGATATGCCGCCATTTTATGGAGGGCAGGACGAGTTGCTTTAAACTTTGGATTTCAGTGACAAGTACAGTAATGTAGAGCATACACTGATGTAGTTTAGGTATTATTAATTATGAAGGATATTTAAGGTGTAGATTTTGTAATGAATTCTGATTTGAATTGAAAGCAAGCTCCTAAGTTTAAGGGGCTTGGGCGGGTGAAAGAGCTAGCCAGAGTGCTTTACTTTTTGAGACGTAGGGTGGCAATTAAACTTACAGGAGATTCCTGATATCTTGATTTCCCCCTCAGCAAGATATTTTGATATGTTTAGATTTCTAGCGAGCCTTGTAAGCGAGACAAGCTGCTCTGAATTAGAAGCTTGCTTCAGTGGGAGCCATTTAAGAAAGAAAGTGCAGGAGTGAAATGTTTATCTTTTTACTATTGGTTAAAATACACACCAGCTGTGTGTAACCCTCCTTTCAGTGGTTCAAGATATTTTTATGGAGACTGATAGACCTCAAAACCTTGGCATGGTATTCCCCCAAATATGTTGCCTTCACCCCTCCAGTTTTCTAAATTGGTTTTGTTGACATTCGAACAGCATGCACTTTACCACTGCTAACCAGTGCAAAAGTGTTTGTGCTCTCTCCCTAAAACATGGTAAAACTGGACTCCACCTGATTGACACATTTAATTTACTTATATGTCCATAGTATATGGTAGTACATTTATCCAGGACCTTTAAATTAAATGCCACTAGTGGGCCTGCAGCACTCATTGCGAAATCCACTAATGTAGCACTTTAAAACATGTATATGGCCTGCCTTTGCAGCCTGTAGTGTAGTTTTAAACTGCCATATCGGCCTAGCAGAATAACTCTTTTGCCAGGCTTAAACATTTCTTTTTAATACATATAAGTCAGCCCTAAGGTAGGCCCTAAAGGCTCACAGGGTAGGCCAGGTGCATTCTATTTAAAAAGTAGGAAATGTGGGTTTACGTTTTACATGCCCTGGTAGTGAAAAATGTCTAAAGTTGTTTTTCACTACTGTAAGGCTTACCTCTCCCATAACCTTACATTGGGTTGCCTTATTACATTTATTAAGTGCTAACCTTTGATTAGGAGGAGGTAAAAGTTATGTTTACACCAAAGTGAATTGTAATTTAAAATCCTCTTTAATGGTAAGGTCGGATTTTAAGTTACAATTCTAAAATTGTCACTTTTAGAAAGTTGACATTTGCCTGTCCCAACCATTTGTGCCTTCCGGCAGTGTCTTGGGTCACAGGACTGTGAATCGCCCTGCTTTTGGGCTTTGTGCATTCCTCCCAGACGGGGAGACAAAGGGGAGTAAGTGTGGGCAGGATGGGCCATCCTGCCAGGATGGCTGGGAGCGGAGCTGTTCCCTGCCCCACTTACATTTCAAAGGGATTGCCTCCAGCCCATACATAGGACTCTGACACTTGCCTTTTGTCACCCCAGACTTCTTGGAGTCTTGACAGCGGAAAGGAAGAACTTTCCAGCACTATCTTTGTGGGAGTAGAACAGGGTACACCCTCACACACAAAGGCTGGCACCAGGTATACATATTAGACCATTAGAACAACTCTTAAGTTGTAACTCCTCAACCTGTGGAAGACTTCAGAAGAACTGACCTGCCACCGTTGGACTGCACTGCTGCTACCAAAGGACTGCCCTGCTACTACCGAAGGACTGCCCTGCTACTTGAAGGACTGCCTGGCTGCTTGCAGGAGAACTGGACCATTTTCTTGAACCCAGTGCCACCAGAAGTAATTCCAAGGGATAGTTGCTGGCCTCCTGTGTGACCTACAGGGAGATAACAAGCTCCTGAGGCCTTGAACGCTGCACCTGGTGTCTGCTGGAGTGAATCTTAAACCCCCCAAGTGGTGCCCCCCAAGTCCTGGACCCTTGGTAGAAGTGGTGGTGGTACTGCTCCTGCCTAACTCTAAAACCTGGGACTTAAATACGATTCACCAAAAACTTCCTGTAAAATCAACAAGGTGCATCGCTGGTCTGCCTGACTTTGCGGTAGCTCCAGCTACGTTCTTTTTTGAAGCTGCAAATCCCTTTCAGCTGGACGTCTCAGCAATGGTATCCGCCTTGTGGAACCCTCTTTAGCTACAGCCTGGAGCTTCGTCCCACTGGAGGTTTTCGACTTCCAAAATGTTTTCCAAGTCTGAAGGTAAAAATCTTCACCATGCTTGACCGTGACAGGCTCCACCATCCTTGACATCAACCCCCTTGGCCTGGAAAAACCACTTTTCCTGCTCAGAGCTTTTTTCCGCCATCGTCGTCTGCTTTACCAAGACTTCATCCAGCAGCTCCCCGGCGACGAGCACTTCTCCTCGGACACAACCAGCTGCCTTGCCCCACTATACTCTACCTTCGCCTGGATTTTTCTTAAGAAAAGTTAGCCGAAATTGAGCCTAATCCTCCTCATGCATCCGACCCGTGCTCCATTGCAGTCTGCTTTAACTTTTTACTTTGACCTGGTCTCGTGCAACTAGATACCTGGGGTTGGCGCTTTGATCTTTTAATCGCTAGATTTCACTAAAAATATTAGAAATTCATACCTCCAGTTCTACTGATCTAATTAATGTTGGTGTCTTTATTAATTAAATTGTTCTCTATTTATCTAAATTGGTTTGGGACTTTTCTTGTGTGCTGTATAAATACTTTACACATTGCCTCTAAGTTAAGCCTGACTGCTTTTGTGACAAGCAACCAGAGTGTTAAGCACACGTTAATTTGTGGTACACCCTGACAAGATTGCGGTTGTTGCCCAAGTGGGGCTTCCCCCTCCAACCAATAACCCAATTTCTTAAAGAGACCAGTAAGAATTCAACATGTATAATTCAAGCAACATTTGATTAAGCCATCAACCCTTGTTTTTAGATCATCCTTGAACTGAAGGTGTTTTTTTGTAGATGGATTGACACTGAATTTAGCCATGGTGTGATTATATCTGTTGAGGTGGAAATTTTCATTTAATAGAAAGACCAAGGATTTGACAAAAAGGCTATTCTTGGATTCATTGCAAAAGGAACAATATTGTCAACTATTTGCTTTTTTACAGTATTTTTGTTGTTCTCAAAACTTAGATGCATTTTATTGTCATCGGGAGCAAAAGCAGTCTAGGTCATCGAGATTAAGATGTCATTATCAAGGTTCTTTTAAGATATGTCTTATGCATGCTTTCTTTAATATGAAAGTTTAGGAGGTGTTGCCTGACCCTCCCTGATCGCCTTACCTGCTTCCTGCTGATGTACCCAATGCTCTGACCAGGCCCAGCCCTTTCGGACCTCTGCTTCACTTGACTGAGGCCCCCCAAGCCTCCCTCCCTCCACTACCTCTTGACCTCTTTTCTCTGTCTTGACTCCTTTTTACACTCCTACACCCTCTTTCTCTGCTCTCTCTGCTTAATTTCTCTTGCTTTGTCCATTTTCTCTCTCACTCACTCTCTCTATCTCACACTCATTCTCTGTCTCTCAATCTCACTCCTATTTGTTCTGCCTCTATTTTCATTCTCCCGTTCTCATCTGCCATTCTGCCTCTGGTATTTGCTATCTTTTTCTCTCTTTTTTACTTTCACTTTTGCCCCATTTCCACTCATTTTCACTTTTGCCCAGTTTCCACTCATTTTCACTTTTGCCCTGTTTCCACTTGTTTTCACTTTTGCCCCATTGTCACTCGTTTTCACTTTTGCCCAGTTTCTCACTCTTTTTCACTCTTGTCCCATTTCTCACTCCTTTTCACTTTTCTTATTGTTTCATCTTACCTTGTGCTTGTTTTGCCATTTTTGCGCTTTCTCAGTTATCTTTTGCTCTAGTGCCTGTTTCACTCCTCTCGCACTTGCTCTCACCTACCTTTCCTGCTCCTGGAAGAGAAATGTTTGCCATGGTGAAAAAATTCAAATCCCCTTCTGCCTACTCCACAACCATCAGCCCTTCACAGGAACTCTGCACCAAACTGTCACTCTACTTCACCAACAAAATTAACGCCATCTAAAACAACTTCGCCCCGCCCCCCCAACCGGACATCTCCACCCTGGAAATCCTCCCTTATAATGACAATAACACCCCCGAAACTGCCCTGACCTGCTGGCCAGTCACCATTCCACTGGAAACTGCCAACATCATGCACTTCATCCACTCGAGAGCCCCTTTGGATTCTTGTACACACTTCATCTTTACCAAAGGACTTGACCCCGTGTGCTCGGTCCTTACACCCACTCTCCATGCCTCTCTGTCCACCTTCCCAGACTCTTGGAAACATGCCATCTTGCCACTCCTAAAGACACCCTCAGTGGACCCCAAGACACTGGCCAACTACAGACCCATCTCACTCCTCCCCTAGCTGGCCAAAGTCTTAGAGAAGCTCATCAACACCTGACTGGTTGACCACCTCCTTACCAACTACTTCTTGGGCCGTTCCCAATCCGGATTCAGTCCCAGCACAGAGGCAGCCCTCATAGCTGCCATCGATGACATATGCCGCACTATGGGCAAGGGAGACAAAGCTGCACTCATCCTCCTTGACCTTTCAGCTGCATTCAAAACCGTCACCCCATCCTCATTCAATGCCTCCACAAGACTGGAATACTGCAGCTCAGCACTTCAGTGGATCACCTCCATCATCTCAGGAAGCACCCAAACAGTCATCCGAGCTCCAATTAGTCTGTCACCTGAAACTTGATCTGTGGCATCTCTCAAAACTTCTCCCTGAGCCCTTCGCTGTTCAACATTGAACATTACCCCACTTGGCAACATCATCTGCGCACACAGACTCAGCATCATCTCATACGTCAACAGAATGCACCCCATTGCCTCCCTATTGGTAGATACCTCAAACACACAAGCAAACTTAATGAGCTGTGTGTCCACAGTTGTGGAATGGATGAGAATCAACTTCTTAAAACGCAACAACGATAAAACAGTAGTGGTCCTCTTTGGAAAGGAAAAATTGGACCGGCTCCATTCCTACCCAATTCGGTCAGGACCTAGGCATCGTGACTGAAAACCAAATCTCATTGACCAACCGAACACAACACAGTCACATCCACCTGTTTTCACACCCTCGAGCTCATCAAGAAAGTGCTAAAATAATTTCCTCTGGACTCATGAAGGTCTGTCACACAAACTCTCATCATCAGCATACTGGAATACAGAGGTACCCAGGTGGAATTTATTTTTGATCATTTATATGAATACATTTTGAAGGTGACTTCGTGGAATTCAGGTTTCATAGTAGGATAATAGTTTAGACTATTAGAGGAGAAACCAAGACTTCCTATTGGAGGCCAGATGTGAATTTCTGCATGCAGCAAAAATATTATTTCTGGTGCTAAACAATAGTTTTTAAAAGTAATTTCTGACAGAGCAAATGTGATCTTTTTTGTACTGCAACCGGGCAGTCCACTGTACCTTGTAACTCTATTTCGATGTTAATCTGGTATACGCTTAGATCAGTTAGGCCCTTTTCACTCTTCTTTTCATGCCCTATTGGGTTTGATCACAATAAAAACAACACCTAAAGACTGCCCAAATAGGGTAAGCTCAAAACTGGTTATTACCAAGAATTGTAAGAAATAACTGGGCAACTGTAAAGAGTCATTTTACCATTCCCAAGAGGCTCCATGCTACACACTGCACCAGCCTACATTGGAAAAACAAAAAAAAACAAGTCCTGGAATACACAGTGCTCTTGGCTAAAAGCTGGCCCTGGATGAAGGTCTCACACAAGATAATTGGCCCCATGGGAGCTATGTTACATCTTCCAGTAGCAGTTTAATATATTGATAAAGACAGGTGATGGAGTGCAATTCAGGCACTGAATTGTATTCATTCACTGCTTCATTTCTAAAAGACTATACTTTAATTTTCAGTGTTCTCAGTAACTTACTATGATTAGAATATTATGATGAAATCTAATAACAAATGTTTGACATTGCAATATATCATTTAGGTAGCAGCTACGAAGTGCTTCCTCGTCATGCCTCTGACCTCTTGGCTGAATTGGCATCTGAATATAATGAAGATCCCGAAGCGCTGAAGACAAGGGTGCGTTGACTTTGTCTATCCCAAATGTTAGACGTATTTTGTTGCAGTAGTTTTGATGATATTAGTAGATGTTCCCTACTTGTGAGGTCCCTTGCAAGACTACATTTTATTAAAGTATAACAAAACAAATTGCCTGATCAGTCCAACCCTTACCATGTCACATGGCTTCAGAATTTCATTCCGTTCATTATTTATCTGGCTTTGTCTCTACTTTCTTCAAGAAAATCCTAAACAACATTCACTATTTTCATATTACTGCATGAAAGAATTCTAAAGATCCCCTTCAGATATTGACTTACTAGTTGTTTCCAAGACCTCGTTTCTCTCAGTCAATGCACCTTCCTTTTAATTAAACTTTCTGAAATGTTCTGAGAATTGTTACTTTTTTGTTGTTTTATGATTCTAAAATGCTTACAAAATACTGGTCTCCAGTATTGGATCTTTCATAGATTCACATGCTTGAAGTTGTTAAGGTGGAAGTTCCACAGATTAACCAGGCCTTGCCTTGCCCCTGCCTATGCCTGCACCCTTACTTGCACCCAGTCTGCTGGGCAGACCCAGCGCTTCATGGCTTAGCTTCAGTGCTGTTTCAAGGCTCCTTTTTTTCTCCTCTCCTCTCCTCTCTCCTCTCCTCTCCTCCCATCCCTTCCCTCCTTCTCTCTCATTCTCTCTCCCTCCCTTTCTCCCCTTTCTGCTCTCTCCCCATTCTTTTCTCTTGCTTTCTCTCCCATCTGCTCTCTCTCTCCTTTATCTCTTATCACGCTCCCATTTTCTGCACTTTCTCTGCTCTCTCTACTTGCTCTTTGCCTCTTTTTCTCTCACTTCTTGCCACTTTTTCTGCCTTCTCACGTTCTCTAGGTCTCTTGTGCCTTTTCATTCGCTGTTTGCCTTTTGCGTACTCACTCTCACGTTCCCTTTTCTGGCCTGCTCACTCGCACTGCCTCTCTGACCTTTCTTTCCCATTCTTTTGCCCCTTTTGTTCCTTCTCAGTGACATAACTAATCTTGCACTCCTCAGGTGTCTTTGCTGCTTTTTACTGCTTTCTCCTTTTTGCCTCTTTCTTCTTTTTGACGCTCTTTTCTTTTGTGCCTCTTGCCGTTTTCTCCTTTAGCCTTACCTTCCTTCTCCTGCCCTCCCCTTCGCTACCTTTTCCCCAGGGCAGCCTTTCCTGCCTCTTTCTTCTGTGCAGCTCTCCCTCCTGCCTCTTGCCCTAGTCCCGCCTACTGGCCATGAAGCTCCTCCCCTCACCCGCTCCTACTTAATAGAAACTGCTGCGTGGACGTGCTGAAAGCGCGTCAAAGGCAAGCAGCCTGTGCCATGGCCACGTCCTCACCCCACCCACAGCTTCCCGCACCGTTAACCTGCACAACCCTCCTCTTCCTGAACCCTGGACGACCCACCCAGTGTTGCTGCCACGCCTCGCTGACCAACGTCTAAGGGACATTCTCCTGCGCCACCAGCCACTTACCTGCTCACCCCCACCCCTCCTCACCCGACACATTCAACACACATGACTTTCACTTCTTGACCCTCTCTGCCTCCTCCAGTTGCTGCCTTCTCCTCAATACTCGCTCTCTCACCAGACACACCACCAAAGTCTGAGACCTCCTGTATGACCTCTCACCAGACCTGCTCTCCTGACCGGAACCTGACTGACCCCCACTTTGGCCCCCGGCATCGCCACGGCAATCCCACCAGGATACAAGATCATAAGATAGGACGAACAGACCCGGAGGAGGACTTGCCATCATTTTTAAAGAACACATCCACTGCTCCACCATCGCCGCAAACACCACCAATAGCATGGAACTCCAAACTACACACCACCAACAATTACACCCTGAGCAGCACCCTCATCTATCGACCTCCCGGACCACGCGCCAATTTCACCAGCACATGGACTTTGTGGCATTCTGATACTCAAGTCTAGTGCTTTTTCCTCCTCTGTCACCTCAAATACCACCCGAAGGATCACTCTGACCCTAACACCACCAACCTCATGAAAGACATAACAACCCTCTGACTCACCAAGCAAGTGGACGCCACCACTCAAATAGCTGAACACCTGCTAGAACCCAATGTTCACCAGATTCAACAAAATCACAGTGGACAAGTCCACACTGCTTGCCTGGCTCACCATGCCCGTGTGCACTTCAGCATGCTCATACCACACCTCCGCAGAACTACCCCCGTGAAATCTACTCAACAAGACTGGATAAAGATCCCAGAAGAAACATGAGCCTCAGAGCTCCAAGATCACCTCCCACAACACCACAACTGCCACAAGCAAATTAGTATACAGAGGAACTCTGAGTCCCCAAAGGCCACTGCAAGCGACTCGAACGTCGAACACAGATGGAGGCTGAACCATGAGGATGTGGACAAGAGTACCTGTAGGTCAGCTCTCAGACGATGCAAACACAAGGAGATGATGGACGAAGTGCTGAAACTTTTCAGACACCCCCAGTCACAGATCTGGGTTGAATCAATCATCGTTCTTTAGCTCACTACGCAACCCCAGTTCAGACCTGGCCATATGCAAATCAGTCTTGACCCTGTTCTCATGGGAACAGTCCAGCCCGAACTGCCAAGCCAGGTCTTCCCTGGACCGGAAACAAGCATCTTGGGACTGGTTTCGGGGTAACACTCCTCATCAGCCAGGCTAGCTCGAATCCAGTGGCAAGGTGAGCAAGGGACCCACGTCTGGGCATACCCTGTCAACTTAGGGCGAACAAAGCAAACACAACAAGATGATGGACAGAGTGCTGAAACTTTTCTGACACTTACCCCCCCCAGTCACAGATCTGGGTTGAATCCATCATCGTTCTTTAGCTCACTTCGCCACCCCAGTTCAGACCCAGCCATTTGCAAATCAGTCTTGACACTGTTCCTCATGGGAACAGTCCAGCCCGAACTGCCAGGCCAGGTCCTCCCTAGACCGGAAAAGCAGCATCCTGGGACCAGTTTCGGGACATCACCCCTCATCAGCCAGGCTACCCTGAAACCAGTGGCCTAGCGACCACGGGACACACGTCTAGGCATACCCTTCCCACTTAGGGTGAAAATGCAACACTAAAAGATGAAGGACTGAATGTTGAACATTGTCAAACATTCACCTCAGTCACAGATCTGGGTTTAACCCATCGTTATTTTGCTCTCCATGCCATTCCAGTTTGGACCCAGCCATATGCAAATCAGCCTTGACCCTGTTCCCCATGGGAACAGTCCAGCCCGAACTGCCAGGTCAGTTGTGACCCACACCCGCTTGGTAAAGCAAGCGGAAAAGCGGAGCATAATGATTGGCGACCAACCCTTCAGGACCAGCTCTCTGCTGTATAGTAGCAGTGAGGAAGACTTTTTAGTATCACTGAAATATAAACATGTAGATTTGGTTTTAGACTCCTACGCCACTGTAAAACAAGCATATATCTTTTTGAATTTGTAAGCCCATGTAAAAAATGAAATGTTTAAGATTTAGATTAATGTATACTCAAATCTCCAAGTTTGAAGGACCAGGTAATGTTATCTGCTCCGGAGTATCTGGATGTTGGCTATATGGCTAAAAGGAAGAGTCAATAGGTCATATAATCGGTCTGTGCCCGAAGCTTTGGGACATTTGGAAGAAGTATCTATGGAAACATTTGAGAGAATTAAATGTGAGGATAATAAAAGAGGCTGTAAAATTTTGTATAAATGCTCACAGCAATTCATTTATTGGTATCTTATGAAATTTCTTGATCAAACATATTTTTATCTTAAACAAGTAAGTCAGTGACCGTAGTTTAAATCCCTCTATTGATGTTACCCTTTGCTATAACTATCTGGTCTTTTTATAATTGTATTGTATTCAAAATTTTATAAAGTAGGGACCTTTTAATGGGAAATATAAGATTTTTTTAAAGTACCAGGTTTTTATTGTAATCTGCAATTTATACAATAAAGTTATTTCAAAAACTCTCCATGACCAGCCAAGTGCACGCAGTCTCCACCCCTTGTATCCACACCCACAAAATGCTCAAGAAAATATTCAAGTGGCTCCTAGTCAACACATGCAGGCCTGCATTACCAGCAAGTTCGATCACTGCAACTCCCTCTATGTTGGGATCAACACCCAACTGACCAGGAGGTTCCTAACCATTGTGGAGTAGGGATACCGTTCCATAGAACACTTCGCATTCCAGTTCTCACCACCTGACCTGACTAGAAGGCAGACACACCTTTGTTAAACTCAGGGCAGCTGGACAGATGTTGGTGGCGCTAGATATTATCTATGCCCTTAATTTTACTAAGGCAAGATTTCTGGCATATATATCAAGACTACTCATCAAATTTGGTAAGTCCGAAACCATGATGGGCTTATTTGGAACCTAGACATTGATCCGTTATCGGACCTGACCAGCACCATAGACAAATGCAATGCATTTGACAGGGCTGTGTTACGAGATGTCCTATCAAACCAATTTTTTTACTTGATGTATGGCGGATCAAACACCCCTCGGCACAAAGAGTACACTTTCCTTTCACCAGTCAATGTGACATTGTCCTGCATTGACTACTTTGTAATCCAGGGTCTTCTACTCGGTCAACCTGCTTTGAAATTCTATATGGAGGAGTATCTGATTACTCCCCGGTCTTGCTATATATCACAGTGTGCCGTGCTGTGCTCCCCAGAAAGAGTTGTTGCATTCTGGTGTATGTAGGCATGTAAATGTAGACAACCAAAAGACAAAGGTCTTCTGAATGCGCATGTTCAAGTCTACAAAAATGGAGAGATGGAGCACTCTCTTCAGCTCAGATGCTTTGGGCAGAGTGACCTGATCTGAGATGCCTAGGGCAAGCTGCTAATACACCTTTGAAAACATCACTGAGGCCATACTATCCTTCTACGAGAAATTATATGGTTCATCCCTGGGAGAAAAAAAACGCCCTCAGAGGAGGTAATACTGAATAGCCTTAATTTACTCTTGCTAATTGATGATGGACGGCACCACTGAACAACGATATTACACTTAAATTCAACAATGCCATATCTGGTTTGCCAATTTGCAGTTCGCCTGAGGAAAAAGGTTTTCCTTGCAAATTCTTTTAATCATGCAAAACCCAGTTAGCTCCATGTTACATGAGGCCTTTAGGGAAGCGGAGGCCCAGCTGAAATAGGACATTTATTGTAATTGTTGTTGCATTTATATAGCGCTTGCTACCCCTTACGAGGCGGCGAAACACTTTTTCGGCGGGTAGCACGCTACTCCGGAACCCAAAAATAATTAGTGGGGAGATTAGTATAGGGGAATATAAAATTAATTTGAGTGGTGGACATGCGAGTTTGTTATTTGTATTGAAAAAGGATAGTGGCCCCCGGGAGGTCGCAATCTCGTCGGGGCTCAAACTAGTGCAGCTTAAAATTCTCCATAGAATATATTATTCTGGGTCAGCCTTGGTGCGGATGGGGTATAGGGCAGATCCCGGCTGTAGGTGCAACTGTGGTAAAGAGGGCACGTTCATACATATTCTGTGGGACTGCGCTATCATCTGTAAGTACTGGACAGGTGTGCTTAAATGTATGGGGGAGGTGCTTGGCCAAGACCTAAATCTAGAGGCTGGGGTGTGTCTGCTTAATATATGGGGGCCGACAGATTTGAGTAGCAAGGAGAAAAACTGGGCAACATTGGGTCATATGGTGGCTAAGTGCAATATTGCTATAATGTGGGGAGCAAGGGAAACTCCCGGCCTCAACTCGTGGAAACAAGACATGGACTGGTGTATGTTCCGGGAAAAAACAGTGTACGTCTCCAGGGGATGTCCGAAAAAGTGGTCCCAGATATGGACTAAATGGAATGCGTATCGTGGAAATATTTCTGATCCCCCTGTTCTCCCTCCCCCCCCCCCTCGATGAGCCTGATGTTGTTCATCACGAAGAAAACTGATTGTCAAAATAGTGAACAACAAGTGCGCTGTCTAGACTTTATCTGTTATGAAAATTGTTGCAAACCCATTGACTGTCTCTGTAAAGTTGCAAGGCTGTTTTACAATAAAAAGAATTGTAAAAAAAAAAAGAAAAAGGATAGTGGAGTGATAGAAGAGGGAAGGGTTTGCATTTACATTGCGCTTTCTACCCCTGATGAGGTGTGGAAGCGGTTTTTGGCGGGTAGCAATCTACTCTGGAACCCAAAAAGTATTAGTGGTGAATTAATATAGGGAAATTTGAATTTCATTTGATTGGTGGACATGTTAGTCTGTTATTTAGATTGAAAAAGGATAGTGGAGGGATAGAAGAGGGAAGGGTTTGCTCTTATATTTATATAGCGCTTGCTACTGCTGATGAGGTTTCGCAGCACTTTTCAGCGGGTAGCACGCTAGTCCGGTACCCAAACAGGATATAGCTCGCATCCCAAAAGAAGGCAAAGATTCATTATAGTGCGGACGCTATATAACTCTCCTCCTCATTAATGAGCACATTAAAATTCTGACCAAGGTCCTCGGTTCCGGGCTGCCAAAGGTTAACCCCTTTTTAATTCATAAGTGTGTTTTGTCCCAGGATGGTTGTCCAGGAATCTTCTTGCCCATTTGGTTTGGGGATCCAGGGATCTGGAGGATCATTTTCTTGCCTCCTCCTTCAACGTTGAAAAAGCATTTGATCGAGTAGTGTCAATACCTTTTCTGGGTGAATGATAGGTTTGATCTGAGCTGCGACTTTGTCACTAGGGGCAGATGACTATAACAATCACCAATGGCGTATGTAAAATGTGGGGTATTTTTGTCTTGTTCTAATTTGATCACTAAAGGTTTGAGGAAGGACTTACCCATGTCCCTCCCTCTACTCTTTCTTCTTGTCCTTGAAACCTTGGTGACTGCCATTTGGTACTCAAACTGGATTAGGGAGGTTTGCTCCCCGACTGGTCTTTCTAGAGTATTTTCTTAATGCGGAAGACATCCTGATGTCAATTACTGATCTCCCCCTTCATCACTGCCTGCACTAATGTCCCTTCTGGACTCCTTTTCTCAGTTCTTGGACTGCAGAGCAAATTGGGGGAAGGATAAAGCAGTGGCAATTACCTGAGCCATCTCTAGAGCCCGTAGTGCCGCTTTCCCGATAAAATGGATAAGAAAGGTCCTATCTTACTTAGGTATCCTGTTAAAAATGGGCCTTAACAATGTCCTCCCACTACTGCCTAAGATAGGCTGGCTTCGAGAGATGGCCTCAGCCCCACCTCTTTCCATGGGGTGGGGCGCAAACTGTTAAGATAGTGGTGGCACCGAGGTTTAACTATGTATTTGGGATGTTACCCATTACAATCAAGAAAATACTGATTACTCGCATTGACATTAAGTTCTTTGATTTGGGTGGGGGGATTGTTGGGTCTCGAGGCAGAAGCTAAAACCTAGTAAATTATATGCTCATACAGAATCCACTTGTCTGTGAATGTTCCATATGGGCACCTACTACCTTGCTAATCATCTTTCACAGATAAATTGTGGTAATTTTTCTGAGTAAAAGTCTCTCTGGAACTGACATGCAATACCATTTGTGGTTCATTCTTTCAATCAAATTGTCAGTTTTCATTTTTATCATTTTGACCAATCTCCAGTTTATCAGTCAGCATTCGCCTGACTGTGATTCTCCACTTTGGAAGTATGTTGGACTGAGGCACTTCTGATTACTAAACTGCTTGTAATAAATTTGTTCGCTGCCTCTTTTCATCCCATATGCCCACTATCATAAATCACTGCCACCATCTACCTCTTTTTCCTCTTAAGTACCACTTGTGTTATTCATTAAGAGCATTTTACGCCAAAATAAAAAAGACATAAAATAAATGCAAAGTACAAACTCTTTAATGCATTACTCTTGTGCATTCTGACCTTTATTTTAGATATTGGCTGAAGTTGAGGAAGAGGATAACAGAGATTCGCAGCTGTCGTTTTCTTCTGATCCATGTGTTATCAACATCCCCCAAGATAATGCCTTTGTTATTTCTGAATTTCCTGAGTCGAACACACTGGGTAACTATTGTCATTATTCGTACAAAAATAGCTAGGCATTACTGATTGATATTGTCATCTCTGCAGACTGTTTTTCTGTTTGTGACTGAGTTGCATATCCTAGCTTCAATAGCCCTTCATTTCAGAACTTGCACATTTAACAAGGCACCTATTAACTCACAACTGTAGATTTCAGTAACCTAGGTCCTAGTGTCCCAATGCATTATCAACATTAAAGTTTTCTATTGTAGTATTTTCATCTTTAGTCGTGATCACTGTCCTCATGCAGGATTCCGCAGCTTTTTAATAAATATATAAAAGAAAATACTGAAAAACAATCCAGCACATTTAAATACCAATAAATAGGAGGTTGTATTTGCTGAATTTAATTTGATTTCCCTTACAAAAATGCACAATTTCTCTTGAAAACAGTACAGCATAAAAACTAAAAATCAGCACCATTCTCAATGTTATAGAATTTTGATAGCAAAATCTATGATGTCTCTGTTGAGAAGCTCTGCTCCGACACGTTCACCATCAAAGCATGCCTCAGCTGTGACTCAGAAATCATTCTAAATTGTTGACACACTCAATATTGATGGTGAGAAGAACACTTTACTATCGGCAACAACACATCACTGCAGTTTGATGTCGACCTGCTCACCGTCAACTGCTAGAGACCCCAGATTAATATCAACACATTCAACGTTGATGTCAAAGAGATCGAGATCACCATTGAAGCACACTCCATCAATGTCAAAGAGGTCATGGGTTTCTTTATCAGCATCTCCAGTGCCTTTACATGCCTGGTCATTGTCTCGATGTATCCAACCTCGACAGTCTTTGACATCTAACAAGGTTTCTCCTGTAACCAAGTCACATTCTACTCCAAATAAGCGGCGAAGAGCAGAGACTGCTTTTTACTCCTTTGGCTAGTCCAAGAATGGTTGCTTGTCCAGATCCAGTCCCTCACTTTGTCCTCTGACCTTCCATGCCTCGGTATCTCTCACCACCAAAAAATACCTCCAGAGCAAACTCCAGGCCTCCATTGAGAAAGTGGAAGCCTTTTTTTCCAGCCACAGTCAGAAAAAGACGTAGTGGCCTATTAAGAAACGTAAACTGACAAGTGAGTAAATCTGCACAAGTACGTTGATTCACCCTTTTGTTTAACTTTACTACTTCACCATTTACGAGTGTAAAGTTACTTAAAAGTGTAGATTTGCATGTCTCCAACCCCTGAAACGGGCTGGAGCCACATTCACGAGTATAAAGGAAACTTTTGCCTACCTGTCAAAGACATGTCAGTAGGGGTTCTACAAGGCTCTGCACCGAGTCCTACATTGTTCAATATTTACATCCCCCTGCCCCCCCCGGTGAAGCTGGTTGACTACTTTGGTATAAATACTTTGAATACGCAGATGACACACTCAGCTTATCCTAAGACTGAACGGTGATCCTCAGCAGCTTTTGAACTGATTGGCAGATATAAGATTGGATGAGAAACAACTTTTGTACACACTCTGGGGAAAAAACAGAAGGAATGTGATATTTGGTTATCAACCCCTTTGGACTTAAGTATGGTGGTCAGCAAAATTAGGACTGCTGCCAACACCAGTACCTTCTGCAAAAATCCTGGGAGTCACGTTTGACTCCAGTTTTACCTTTAGGCCACACACTTGTGACCACATGCATGTGTCTATTAAGGATCATCTGAAAGATCTTGCCACTGCTTCCCAACACATCCAAAATCACCATGGTCTGGGCGTTTATACTCTCACGCTTGGACTATTGCAACTTCGTACTGTTGGGTCTTCCAAAAACAGTATCCAAAGACTCCAAATAGTCCAAAATGTGGCGGGCAGATTACTAAGCCTAAACTGGAAAAAAAACATTTCATGTCATCTTCAGAAGTGCCACTGGTCACCAGTTGGAGACAGAAACTTGTTAAAAGGTTTCTGCCTCTGTCATAAATTGCTGACAATTTGAGAAAGGATGGCGACCTGACCTCATTGTTCATCCGACACACACATGAAGAACACCAAGGTCTTCCTCTCAACACCAGTTCATTATTTCTAAATTTCAAAAGCAAGAATTGGGGGTGGGGGGGGGGTGGGGCTGTATGCTTTCTGCTATCATTCTGAAGACCTGGAACAACATGTCAATTTTCCTGAGATCGCAAACTGACATCCCTAGTTTTAGCAACTGAAAACCTATTTGTTGGATCTCAAAATTTAATACAGAAGCCACTTAACAATATACCCTTTTCCAGCCTTTTCTGCTTCTAAAGAATGCCGTGTTAATAAAGCACTGGGATACTTCTTATTAAGGTCTGAATTGAGCTATGTAAACTCAACAAACAAATAAATAAATAATAAAGTTACTACTGCCAAAAATAAGCAGCAGTAAGTTCAGCATTACCCATAAGCAACCACTGATACTGATAAGTAGGGACTTAAAATTCTGTAGTAAATAATGTTAAATTATTTAAAATAGTTAAAAATATAAAGGCAGTATGACTGGGTACTCAGAGCTGGATATATCAGTGAGGTAACAAGACTAGCAAAATCCTCCATTTGCTGTGCCTCAACATGCTACATTGAGACGCAGTGGCTTATATGATGGATGGAGGGGGTGGTGTGAGGTCAGAGTGCACCATAAAATAGCCTGAGAGTTTGTGACTCATTATTCAGCTTTGTGCTCACAGGCCGCTTCACCAGATACAAATGATTTGTCTGATTTTAAGAGAGACCTCCCAGGGAGATCAATGGATATAGAGACGAAGATATCCTGAAAAATGACATTACAGAAAAGCTTGGTGCAGCTCTACCCCAAGTACAATCGGGGAAAACCCCAGGCCCAAATGGATTATCAGTGGAATTTTTCAAACTCTCAATGTCCAGACTTATTGATCCGTTTCTATGAGTAGTCTCAGAATCATTAGAGAAGGGTAGCTTGCCATTAGATATGCATATGGCAGAGATAGTAGTCATTCATAAAAGTGGCTACCCTCCTGACTGCTGTTCATTGTACCACCTCATATCTCTTCTCAATGTAGAGGTAAAGATAATTATAAAAGCTCTCACTAGCCGCATATCAAGGGTGATGGTGTTTTGGTCCGACTGGATCAATACTGATCTATCCCTAAGCAAGTCACCAGACATAATGTTAGGCGAGTTCACAACACACTAGCCCTTGCAGGTAAACTACGGGACCCACTGGCGGTCCTTCTGGCTGACTTTGAGAAGGCCTTTGACTTGGCTGGGAGAAACTATTTGTTTACCCTGCAGGAAACGTTGAACTTTGCCTCCAAATGTATTACTATACGCAGTTGTTATACTCCGATATGATGGTGTGGGTCAGGTTGGAGAGGTTGTGTCGACGCCTTTCCAGTGCATCGCAGCACAAGACAGGGCTGCTCACTATCCCTTCTGCTCTTTGCAGTGGTGATCGAGCCACTGACTGAACGGATTAAGGTGAATGGCTAGGTTAAAAGATTTGACTCGCCCCTGGGTGTAACGGACAGGATGGCACTTTAGGCTAATGATTATCTGATATTTTTGAGCGATTTATAGTGGTCTGGCTCAAGAGTACTACAGATCCTAGAAATATTTGGAGGGTTATTGGGACTCCACATTAATAGAGCTAAATCATCCCTGTTTCCAGTTGGTGTTTTATAACCCCCAACCCCCCTCCGCTCCACTGCCCCCAAGACCTTGGTTGGGCAGGTGGGCAGAGAAGGCTTTAAACTTGTATGTGTTTATGTGACACAAGATACCCAAAGAGCCTGGCACAGAAATATCCAACCTCAGATAGACAAGTTGCTAGGAGATGTCAAATTTCGGTTGGCTCTTCCAATATCGTTATTAGGGAATTCTGCAATCTTCCAGATGGCGGCCCTGCCACCCTATCTTAACCAACTACAGAATTTCCTGTCTGTAGTCCCGCCCACCTTCTCTAGGATCAACTCTTTTCTTAGGGGTTTCCTTTGGAATTACAGAGCACAGAGTGCCTAGAATTTCCCTACCTAAGTATTTAAATTTCACATATGATGGGGGTATAACAGTGGCTGATATTACATCATATTAAAGACCTGCACACCTAGTAATCCTTAATGAGTGGTAGTATGACACGCAGGGAGACAAAGCGTTTTTTTTGTCTGTAGTGGGCAATGCAGGAAGTCTAGATTCTCCAGCTTCTTCATGGAGTGTCGACTAAACTTCCTCTTCCACCAGCCTCCAAAGAGAAGTTCCAAATTTGAAATGACTCAAATTATGCCTTGGGTTGGAAACAGAAGCTTACAAAGAAGACTTTGGTGTGGGCAGGAAAGTGACTCTGTCAGGTGACTGAACTACTGGGTTTCCAAGAAGAGATGTTATCTGCTTTTCCAGGCAAGGTGATGTTTTGTCTGGTACGACTATGAAGTCATTCCCAACCTTGCAAGAGGAATATGACCTTCATCTCAATCAATTCTTTTGATATTTACAGCTCCACCATGCACTTATGCCTTATGTGACTGGCTTGACAGAACTCTTTGATGCTAGTCCGATGAAAGCTAAGATTTTAACAGAAGAATTACAAGACCAGAAGATCTTGCAGGTTTATAGATCACTGGTAAATCATACCCCTGGCTCACAGAGGCATAGGAAAAAGATTTAGGCCCACTCACTGAAGATGATTGGAGGGAGGCACTAGCTTCCCCATTGGAATACATTACTGTGTCACAATTTAGGCTCATTCAGCTAAATATCTACGTAGAGTCTACTTTTCCCAAGACAGACTGTGGAAAATGGTGGTGGTATATTCAGTGCTCTGTCTAAGATGTTTGACGCAAAATGGTGACCTTGTTCATATGATCTAGAGATGATTGCCTCATTTTGGGAGGGTGTGCTTTCCTCATTGGGAGGGGTGTTGGATGCCGACTCCCTTCTGACTCCAAAAATTACTATTCTTATTAACATGGATCTAGACAGTAATAGCTATTAAATGACAAATATTATGGCTCAGCCTCTTGGGAGCCAGAAGGGATATTGCCAAATGTTGGGAAAATTCAAGACCCCCCCTCATTGGAGGGTGGAAATATTGACTAGACCATTGTATGAGCCTCGAAAGGCCTGTCTTCCTTGACAGAGGATGCCCTAAGGACCATCAGAAAATCTGAAGAGACTGGTGTCATCATAGGGCCATCCTTATGGAGCCTTGTGAGAGAAGCCGTGGTCGCTGGATGCCACAGTTTGGACTTAACACCGATAAATGAATCGTAATGATGATCGGCCAGGGAGGGAGGTGAGGTTTGTTGATCATGGATGTGGGGTTGTTGAGTAGCCATCAATTGCTGGGGATTTTTTTTGTGATATGATACGTCTTCTTTTTTCTTTTTCACTTTAGGTGGGAATGTTTTTTATTTTTAACTTCAGAAAAATAATTTTAATTTAACATGTTCAAAATAATTATATTTTAAATGTATTAATGCTTTAGCATTTTTCATTTTGTTCTACATTTAAAATAACCATATACAACTAATTTACAGTGATATTTAACTTAAAAATATGTTTACAATTTTTTTTTCAAGTTTAATGAGGTCTGATCTTAGCTGGAGTACATTTACTATTGTTTTGGGGCCAGTTGGCTGTAGTAACTTTAGAACTGCAGTTTGTGAATCGGAATTTGGTTTACTCTTTTATGTGTGGGTGCTTATCCTTTTCCGAGTCCCCCCTTTCTAAGAAAAGGGAGGGGTTTAAGGGAGGATTCACTATTCCCATTTTTCTGCCATTCCTCTCTCTTCCTCCCATATTTACTACTAAAGCATTTATGAAGCGTGTGGAGACTCTGCAGTTGTGGAGAAGATCTGCACTCAGAAAAAGAAAGAAGTGGTGGAGGTGAAACCTCCACATGTAGGTTTAGGATTATCATTTTGCAGTACGTTAGTAGTATTATTGTAGTACTATTATTGTAGTACTATTAAAAGTACTACCAAAATGCAGTTTGTGAATAGACTCTGTAAATCGCAAACCTAATCTCCCTATTCTGACTCATCACACTTTCCCTACACTTCAGCATCATTGGCTTATTCTCCATGCATAGTCTCTCCAGCAGATGATATTTTAATGTTCCAGGAGTTTCTCACCAGATGAGCTGCAAAACTCAACATACCTCAATCTGCGTCTGTCATATTGGAGGAACTCCAACCAAGAGCAGTATCCAAACCGCTTTTGCCTCTTGTTCTGGGTCCATTGGACATTGCAGAGGAGAAATTTATGGCTCCAGAAACGGTCAAGGCAACAACACCTCACCTTCTTAAGAAATATAAACTACCTCAGAAAACCCCAGATTTCCTCAAGGCTAATCCTGTGCCTGGTTCAATCATAGTCACGGCAATCAGATGAAAGTACGCGTCCACTAGCGAGAGAGAGCGCGAGCGCAAAAGGTTGGACGTGACAGAACATAAAATGTGGAGTACACCCCCACACATACTTAAAGAATGTCAGCACTACAGCCCTCCTAGGCAGATACCATAGAGAAATGTGGGTTAGCTATAATCCTTTGCCACTGATTTGACATACATCCACTACAAGACTTTATGGAGATGCGAAAGGATGGATCCCTGGTCTCCAACCAGGCAATTAGCATATAGGTCTTCTCAAATGAGCTTGCCTCAAGTAGCTACTGTCACAGAATTTCTTTAAGAAGATCTTCATGGCTAAGTCTGTCATCTTTAAACCTCATGCACAAGTCAAAATGGTGAATATACCTTTTTTGGGTTCAGCACTCTTTGGACAATATACTGAAGAGGAAATACTTAGGAAGAAACCTTGAAGGGCATTGGCTGAAACAGGGGTCTCCAAGAATGAGGAAAAAAAAAATATATAACGGTGCAAAGGAAAGAAAGGAGATAGAGTGGAAGACAAAAGAAAAACACTGAAAGGAATGGATGAAAAGAGTGCAAGAAATAAAGAATGACAAAGGAAGGAGTAGAAAAAGAAAAGGAACAGCGAGGCGAAGAAAGAAAGAGAAAAGAAAAAATCAATAGGAAGAGAAGGAACGAGAAGAGTATGGAACGTAAGGAAAGAAAAAAGGGGAGAAAGAATGGAAAGTAGAAGAAAAGAAAAAATAATAAACCTAAAGGAGAGGCATGAAGAAAAGGACAGTAACGGAAAAAGAAAGGAAAAAAGAAAGGGAAAGGTACAATAAGTAAAATCAACAAGATCTTCGGTTGGTAAAGGAAAAATTGAGAATACAGGTTCTCCATCGCATCTACACACACATAAAGAAAAACACCTGGCTAAGTGCCATAGACCTTCAAGACACTTATTTGCACATTTTTGTATCACAACATGACAGAAGATTCCTTGTATGAGACAAACATTCTCAGTGCACCAATCTGCCTAAAATGGACCGCCACAATCGTTCTTAAAGTGCATGGCAGTAGTTGCAGCCCATATAAGGACAAGGGCAATATTTGCTGATCCCTCCCTTGCCGGTGTGTTAATAAAAGCAGAGACTCCGTTGAAAACAGCACAGGATTTCTAAACCATACCCTGGCTACTTTCCAAGCCTTATTTCCAAATCAACATGGACACATTAATACTAAAACCAGTACAGTTTGTCATATATTTAGGGGCAAAGATAAATGCATTAAACCAAAGTGTGTATCCTTCGGAAGGGAGAGTACTATCCATTCAGAGAAAATGCATTCAGCTGAGACATATCAACAATCCATCAGCTCGCCAAGTTACCTCACTCCTATGATCTATGGCATCCCACATATACATAGTACCAAACTCAAGACTGTTCATGAGACTTTTGCAGCAGTGCCTTGAAGACCAGTCGTGTAAAAAAAGAGACCGTTTGGAAGACACCCTTCATCTGACAGTATTGGCACTACACTTACTGGTATAATGATTCAGAAGTCAAAATTTGTTAGTCTATATTCCTTTCCAAAAGAAAGCTCAGATGCAAACCATAGTCATGGATGCGTCTCTGGCGATTCAAGGACTATCGACAGAGAAGACTTATCACATCAATCTCCTAGAACATGAAGGCAGTGCATTTGGTACTCAAAAGTTTCCTTCTCTGTTTTCAGAGAATCAAACGATCCAAATATTTTATACCAACAAGCAAGGAGGAACAAGATCAAGACCGTTATCTGTGCAAGCACAAACCATGTGGCATTGGGCCCTAGCCAGAAGGCTATCTCTGTTGGCGATACCTATCCCACGTTTACACAGTCAAGAAGTGGATTTCCTCAGCCAAATTCACATGGAAAACTACAGATGGGTTCTGAGCAACAAAGTCGTAAAAAACCTTTTCACAGAATGGGGTACTCCATCTTTAGACCTATTCGCTGTGACACAAAGCAAAAAATGCTAATACTTCCTGTCTAGGGCACCAGAGCTGAATTTAGTGGCAAGTGCCCTTCTGACAAGTTGGTCAGTGCCATTTATCTACTCCTTTCCTCTGATTCCACTTGTGAGAAATTGGTGTTATTGGTTGAGGTAGGTGAAACTCTATTTAAGCAACAACCCACATTCCTTGTCCTTGTGAACCACAAAAGTCACTGTATTAACCTGTGCTTAACTCTGGGTAGCTTGGCAAAAAAAGCAGTCAGGCTCAATTTAGAGGTAATGTGTTAAGTATTTATGCAGCACACAAACATTAATCAAGTGAAAATGCAATGCAGGAAAAATCCCATACCAAATTAAAAAAATAGAGTAACATTTAGTAAATTATTTGACACCAGAATGACAAAAATCATACCAGTAGAACCACAGATTTGCAATTTCAAAGACTTAAGGTGAGTATTGCAGCTAAAAGCACAAAGCGCCACTCGCGGTCATCTGGCCGTGCTAAACCAGGTCAAAGTCTCAAGTACAGGCTGACTGTGATGGAGCGTGGGGCAGATACAGGGACCATGTTACTCCAGCTGAAAAAATGACTTTCTCAAAATGCAGCGCGAAGAGTCCATTTCACAGTGGAGGAGGTCACAAGGAGCAGGGAGAGCGTCACGGATGGATGTTGTAGCGCGAAGAGCAGGCCGGATGTCACAAAAGCGCAGAGATCTTGTCAGGTGTCACAGACGATTATTGCTGTGGCATCACGCTGGAGATCTTGCGTTGCTGGCAGTTGTTGTAGTTTGAAGAGTCGTGTTCACCGTAGCTTCGCATTGGCGGTTGTTGTGGGCTGCGAGATCTTGGCATGAATGGGCCCGTTCATGGTTGCGAAGAGCCCAGAACTTCAGGATTTCTTCTTTGTGGTAAGAGGACTGCACTCTGATGCCAACCAACGGCTGAGAACCTGGGGAGGTGCCACATAGGGATCAGTGATTCACTCTTGCAGAGGCCTGCAGGGCTCGGGCAGGTCCAGTTACAGGTCCAGTTGAAGCGGGTCAGCTTGGCAGTTGCGGGGAGGCCTCTGGAGCTTGGTATGTCCCTGTAACTCTGAACAGGGAGCTAGTCCGCTTACCCTTGGAGTCACTTAAGGTAGCATGGGATGAAGGGAGCAGGTCTAATCTTTCTTCTCAGACAGCAGGGCAGGCCTCCAGCAGCAGGGCAGTTCAGTATCCACAGACCCAGGCGTATACTGAAGAGTTGGTCTGAGGGGCCAATATTTATACCTTGTGCAAGCTTTGAAGTGAGAGAAACTTCTAAATGCCTCCTCTCCACCCTCCCACATCTTTTTTGGGAATTTCCTTCCCCTGCCCTGGTCCCAGGATGTTTGGCGTCACAAAATGCTTGTGTGAAGTTCTTTGTGTGTGTGCTGAGGAAGCTCCTTTGAAGTATAAATGTGGTAGGTTAGACATGTTTTAAAAGACCACTATAGTGGGAGACACAATGAGTGCTGCAGGCCCACTTGTAGCATTTAATTTACAGGCCCTGGGTACATAGTGTACCACTTTACTAGAGACTTAGAAGTACAATGTGCCAATTAGGTAGACCAATTTCACCATGTTTGTGCAGAGTCCTGGAGCCAACAAAAACCAATTCAGCAAAACAGGAGGAGTGTGAGGCAAAAAGTTTTGGGGGGGCATACCACGCCAAGGATGTCAGGTCTAACCTGTCTCTTGCCCCCCCTCAACCCCACCACATGAAAACAAGGACAACTCCCCACTCTCATAGGAGTTCTCATCGCTAAGGGGAAAAACAAAATTCAGCAAACCATGAGGCATGAAGGCAAAAGGTTTTAGGGGAATACCATATTAAGGATCTCCGGTCTAACGTGTTATCATCCCCCACCACATGAAAGCAGGGAGAACTACCCACTCTCATCGGACTTCTGATCGCTAAGGCAGAAGAGGATGGAGAGACCATCAGCATTGGTGTGTTCAGCTCCAGGGTGATGTTCCACCATAAAGTCCATTCCCTGTAGGGAGATGGACCACCTCAATTGTTTGGGATTCTCGCCCCTCATTTGCATTAGCCATTTGAGGAGTCTGTGGTTCGTCTGAACCCGGAAGTTTGTCCCAAACAGGCATGGTCTGAACTTCTTCAGTGCCCAAACCACTGCACAGGGTTCCATTTTAGTGGCACCCCATCTGTGTTCCCTGGGAATTACCCTCCTGCTAATGAAGGCTACAGGATACTCTCTGCCCTCTTCAATTTAGCTGTGAGAGCATAGACCCTATGCCATGCATGGAGGTGTCCATCTGTACCATGAATTCTTTGGAGAAGTCAGGGTTCTCGAGTAGGGGTGCTGTTTACATGGCCTCCTTTAAGGTGTCAGAAGCATTCTAGCCCGCCTTTGTACAGATCACGTTTCTGGGCAGCTTCTTTGAAGCCAGCTTTGTGAAGGGAGAAACAATGGTGCCATACCCCTTGACAAATCTCCTGTAAGGATTTGTAGGATCTTTCATTCAAAATAGTCTAATTAATGACTCACCCTTCCTTCTTATCTAAAGGGATATCTGATTTTCACATCAATCAGGCTATTGCTCTTTCTACTTTCTTCCCAAATCCTTCTATGCCAGCAGAGGGCTCTTCATTCAATGGAGGTTAGGAAGACTTACAATTTTACTTTGGCTAAAACCAGGAACATTAGAAAAACAAAAACATTATTTGTGAACTATGATCACATTAGACAAGGTCTGGCCCGAGGCCCATTACACAAGCGGAAACCTCCAACCAGATCCTGGTTTAGATGTGTCCTCATCTCTGACAACTGTAAGGCGGTGACATGGAAGTCATGCATGCCTTTTCTAGACACTATTGTCTAGAATCAAATGCTCAAGCAGAAGTTAAAGTTGGACAAGAAACTCCTTAAAAATCTTTTAAAATAAATTCCTTGTCTATACGACAGATTTCAAAAACGTTCTTCTAGCATAGAGTAGCAAGCTACCAGTGAAGATCCTATGCTACAGAACATCATACTGTTTGTCTCTGTGCAGCAGAGGAAGGTCACCAGCATTTTGAAGTTAAATGTAGTTCCCATGACAGAGTGAACCCTACCCTGCCTCCAGTTCTTGCTACATCTGCATTCCTAAAGAATGTTTACACGTTTCTGGGGCCAGTACCCTTTACCACTGAATTAGTTCCTACTAGCCTTTGAAGAGGCTGCAGTGATACATGACTTTAACAGAAGCTGGTCACGTGGATGTCTTGCGCCTCCTTATTGGACGGCACCCTTCGGCCCTGAACCTTGCGAATAACCAGATTATCCAGACCTGTACATAAGTACCGGCTCCTTTGACCAGTCCAGTGTTAAAGGTTTTCTTGAAATCCAAGTAGGAGCTAAGCACCATTGCAGCTAGAAATCTAGAAATGGAACCTCTGCTGGTTGCCACTCCACTAACACAGACTGTGACCAATTTCCAGAAAAGACTGGTGCTACTTCTAAACTGTTTTGAGAGGAAGACCTGCCTGTGTTTGCGTGTCAATAGAGTGTGTCCATAAGGAGGGCTAATAGACCCAGGCACTCTTGACGGACCAGTAAGGGACTGGTCTGCAGACTGCATCTAGTTTGGAGAACACAAGTTCCCATAAACAGCTGCTAGAAAGCCAGATCTGCAGTAGGCCTGGGCGGTGAACTCCGCTCTGTTTGCGGAGTTTCCCACACTTCGCACTCCACGGAGCACGCAGAGTTCTGAAAACACAGAGTGGATTTTTTTCCTCACTCGCGAACGTTAAGTTGACAAGTGAGGAAAATCCAATGCTAGACCACTTGCCAGCAAGATTTCTCAACACGGGCGGTCGCGTATGGTCGCGACCGTTCGTGTTGAGAAACCATCTGTTCGCGTTGAGGAGGCTGCCGCTCAAGTAGAAAATCATGCTCGTGCGACAGAAAGAAGCAGCGCCCTCTTGCGCTGCGCATGATGTCGTTAGCACTGATTTTCAATCGCTGGACAAACACCAGTCGCTAAAAATCAGTGTGAACGGCACACACTCTGCCTCTTGTGGAACTCCACGTAGCGCAGTGGAGTTCCGCCGTGATCCGTGCCATGGTCTAATCTGCAGCCCAGTGACCTCTGGGACTAGTAAAAGCTCATCTCCTCCAACCATTGCTGAGAATGATCATGTTTCATCCCAGTTCTTCTTGAAAATATATCTCTTTTCAAGTGTGTGGCAAAATTGCTGATCTGAAGAATCCATTGACCACCTACAGCTTCTACCCTTTTGATTCATTTAAGCTATGTAAATATACCTGAATCCCGTAATGTGGTACTATGAGTGCCCCCAAGTGATTGAAAGGCAGGATTCCTTGGTTGTTAGCTGTGCTTTTAGTTACTCCTGTATGCTTAGCACTGACCATTATCCAAATCTGGAGTCTTTGTTCACATATGAAATCCCAAAGTACATTTTCATAGACAACGTTTTCATTTTTTTTGCAAAACATCTTTTTAGTGGAAGTTTATGATGAAAAGATAATAACAAATGCCATGAAGCCTTGAACGCAGCAAGGCCTCAATAACCCAATACGTTAGATAAATAGGAACCACCACAGCTAATGAGAGCAGTTGCATATTTCACATATACTAAGAAGGCGGGCAGTGTGCATAGGTATAGCGATGGAGTACCAGTACATCGCTGTTTGAAGACCCCCCTCCCAACATCTCAATAGAAAGAGAAAAGAAGAAGAATTAACAAAAAGCGTGCACAGTGTAAAAAGCATGTTGTACTAGGTTAGAAACAATCCATCCATAGAGTCTCACGTCCTTGAAGGGGCCAAGGGGTAGGATCAGTGGGGATGGGGGGAGAGGACCAAGATGGCCAGTATTACAACTAGAAGGCAAGGCTCAGTCAAAAAGCTGGAGAGCTTTAAGTCTAGTTGGCGTGAAGCATGTGTATTCCAGACAGGAGAAATATTGTAGAAGAGGTTGACAAATATGGATAAACTTCTCTGTGTGAGCTATTCTATGGGAAAGCACTTCCATGGCTAGGACTTGCCATAGTCGTGCGAACCACATGGCTGTGTGTGGGGGGGGGGGCAGCAGGTGGTTTCCAATGTAATGCAATAGGCTGCTTGGCCGTTTGCAACATGTGAGAGATTAAATGCCACTCCGCATGCATCATGGCCTGTGGGTGTTGGGGTCGAATACCAAGTTGCACTGTTGGGTATGAGTCCGGGATCGGGTATCCTATTGTCCCCCTAATGTGGCTAAGGATTTCTTTCCAGAAGGTGATAATGCCAGAGCATGACCACCTAATGTGTAAAAAGTCTCCTGGCGCCAAGGTACATCACCGACACATGGGAGAAATTGAGGGGAAGATAGTGTGGAGTCGGGTAGGTCTGAGGTACCAGCGTGTCATGACCTTGTATGCTGTCTCTCATTAGGGTATGCTTTTGAAGATCCACGGGGTATCACACCATAGGTGTTCCCATTGTTTTGTGGGCAACTGATCCCCAATATCGGTATGCCATTGTGATTGATAGGAGTGTGGTTGGATGGGGAGGAGTGTTGGAGGACCCAGTACGTGGGCAAGTTGAGCCCACGGGATTAGTTAAATGACCTAACCAAGGTCTCAAAAGCCGTCAATTGGTGAGTGGCCCTCTGAGTTTTGGATGGGGTGATGGCCCAGTGGTAGAGCTGATAGTATTGCAATCTGGTGGACTCAGGAAGCTTGAACTCCTGACAACATTGTTCAAACAACTTAAAGGATTCTCCCTGAAATAGGTCCCGAAGCGTGCGACAGTCGCCCTCTCTCCGATGGCTATAGGAATGGGGCTGCAGTGCGGGTGCAAAATCAAGGTTACTCACTAGGGGTGTGTTGGGCGAGGGAAAGGTAGTAATGCTTCGTTTCACCGCAAACATGTCTCATATTTCTAGTACCGTTTTCGTGGGTATGGCAATGTAGGCGCTTTGGGGCCTTGCATGTCTGGGGAGCCATGCTAGGTCCCAGAGGGGGCGACAGGCCACAGCAATTGTCCATATCGAATCAGTGCTTGTCGTTTTCACGTACCACTCACTCTGAGACGAAGCGGAGGTGGGAGGCCCAATAATATTCGAGGAGGTTAAGGCATTCCAACCCTCCTCGGTCCCGAGGAAGCATCAGCACTATTTTGGAGAAGTGAGGGCGCTCAATCCCCCCCCCATGAAAGAGCGGATGTCCCATTGGAGGCGTAGGATTTCATCTTGGTGGATCGGCATAGGTAAGCATTGGAAGAGATATAATATTTTTGGCAAGAGTAAGATCTTGACTGCATTTAAACGGTCCAGCCATGAAACCTAGAGAGGTTTCCAGCGGCGGAGGTCCTCCAGGACAGATTTTCGACAGTCAGGCCAGTTGGTCATCGACCAGGTAGCTGAGGTTGGAGTGAGACTGAGGCCCAGGTATTGGATAGATCTAGTGGCCCATTGGAAGGGTGTAAGGGATTGAAAGGCCAGGAGGTCTTTTAGAGTGATAGTTCAGTTCAGAGCTTGGGACTTGGCCATATTGATCTTGAAGCTAGAGAGCCAGAGACTACCTCAAAAGTCTGGAGAATGTGAACAAGCACCAGGAGAGATTTCTCTGGCTGGGCGAGTCTGAAGGAAGTCGTCGGCAAATAAAGTGACCTTGTGGGCTCTTCCCCCAAAGGGTATCCCTACTACATCCTCTGTTGAATGGTGGCCGCCAGAGGTTCCACCACTAGGGCAAACAGAAGAGGTGAGATGAGACAGCCCTATCTAGTGCCCCTCTGTAAATGGATGGCCTGGGACAGGCCTCCGTTGACTCGAACTCTCTCGGTTGGGAAGGTGTAAGAGGCCATAATCCTATCAATCATCGCAGGGCCTAGTCCTGTATTCTGGAGTGCGGCCTTTAAGAAGGGCCAGCTTTCCCTATCAAACGCCTTCTCCATGTCAAGCGTGAGAAGGCAGGCCGTAATGGCGTGGTGGTGAGATTTCTTCACTGGATGGGCCAAGCGGCGGATATTGTTCGTTCCCTGCTTACTGTGGATGAAGCCGACCTGATCCGGGTCTATAAGACCCAGGAGATGGAGCTCGAGCCTGTCAGCTAAGATTTTAGCATATATTTTTGCTTCTGTGTTTAGAAGCACCATAGGACGATATGATGCACAAAGTGAAGGGTCCTCGCTCGTTTTCGGGATCAAAGAGATCTCCGCCTCGGACATAGTGAGGCTGAGGCCCGAAGCTGCTCTACAGGAGTTAAATAAGGCCAGCAGTTGGTCTTGCATTTGCGGGAGGAACTTGCGGCAAAAAGCTACACTCAGGCCATCTGGTCCTGGGGTATTACCAAGAGGGAGGCTTCACAGGGCTCGCTAAAGCTCCTCCAAAGAGATGGGGGTTTCAAGCAGTTCTGTGTGGGAAGCGTCGAGAAGGTCCTATTGACACCCCACCAGATAGCTAGCGATGCCATCGGGAAAGGGTTCATCGCAAGTATATAGAGTCTGATAGAAATCATGAAAGGCCTGTTGCTTAGCCGTGTCAGAGGTAGCCCAGACTCTCTGCGCTGTCTGGATCCCTGGGATGTGGGCGCAGGCCTGTTGTTGCCAAAGCTTTCGCGCCAAGTGAGTCCCTACTTTATTGACCCCCTCATAGTGCCTTAGTTTAAGCACAAGGAGCGTACACTCAGCCTTATTAGTGCGGTGCGTCTGCAGTTGACCCCATAGGAGGGCCAGCTGGCGTTTAGTGTGCTAGGATGGGGCAGCATGGTCCTGGCCTTCAAGGTCTTTGATCTCTGCAGTGAGACCCCTCTTAAGAAACCTTGCCTCTCTCACCCTGGTGAGGGAGATATAAGTAATCTGACCCTTAATAGTGGCTTTGAACCCATCCCAGAGTGTATGGGCTAAAATGTTCGGGTGAGTGTAAGTCTCAAAGAAGTTGGTTGTCGCAGTGCGGATTACCTCAACGTCCATGAGGTCTGTAGAGGTTTCAGAGGAGGTGCCAGTGCGGGGGGAATGTCCCCAATCTATTCCAAGCCAGTTCTACATGTGCATGGTCAGAGATCGAGGTGTAAGAGATGAGGGCAGAGTCTAGGTTTCATACGAGGGAGTGAGTGAGGAAGAAGGAGTCAATACATGAATATGACTGGTGGACATGGTAGAAGAATGAAAAGTCCCTAGTGTCAGGGTGGCGGTATCTCCAAGCATCTACGAATCCCATGTCAGCTATGTCATGCTTAAGGGCCACCGACATGGTGCCGATTCCCTGGAAGGAGTCCTCAGTGCGATCTAGAGAGGGGTTCCAGACCAAGTTAAAGTCTCCTCCCAGAATTATATCTGCACCCGCCCGGTAAAGGTGTTCCCTAAGCAAAGAATGAAGGAAAGTATCTTGCGCCTGGTTGGGAGCGTAGGTACTTAGAAGTGTGAATGGGTGTAAGCTGTGCTGTATAGTAAGTTTCAAGAAACGAACCTCCCTGCCCCGGACCACCCGCAGGTTCTTGGAGCAGAAAGAGGCCTTACAGAAAATTGTAACCTCAGCTGTTTTGGAAGTTGCAGAGGCCCAGTGACAGTTGGGATACTTGAGATGTGCAATACGCAGGGTGTTGTGTTGGAGGAGATGAGTCTCCTGCAAAAAAATCATGTGCATCCTGCCGGAGGAGATACTGCCAGACCGGTTTCCTTTTATTAGGCGAGTTGAGCCCTTGCACATTGAGAGTAAGAAATTTAACCCCGGTGACTGTAGACATTGGGAGGAGTCAGAGGCTAGGGCAGGACGCCCCTCACAAGTAGGCAGACTGAAATAAGTAGGGGAGTGGAGGGGAGAGGGAGAGTAGGACAGTGCCATGCATGGTACATGAGCCAGGGTCCAGGCCTAGGACGACTTGTGAGTAGGAAAACAGGATGAGTAGGACAGGGAGAAGCAACCTGTGTCCATCTGGCCGGGAAGAGTAGTATGGTGTGTCGAGTGGGCGAGAGGGTGAAGGTGCCCCCAGGCTGGCGTGCAACCTAGATAAGAAGTGCACATTAGGTAAAACAATAACATCAGGCCAACTGGGCCAAAACAAGTGATCCAGAGGTAAAGGGGGCCAGCGCATGGGAACGCCGGACTGCCAGGGGAAGTCACTCCCCAAAAGTCTTGATTCGAGGGTCAGGCTGACAGAAAGTACAGGTCTGGGGCCCATCAAACCCACAAGGCCCACGATGTTTGGGCCCGCGGTACATCACAAAGTCAGGCTCGCGCGGTCTGTGTCCGTACTCACGGCTGAGGAGAGGTGACCTGCGGTGACAGGTGTCACCTACCCCTGGGCCAAGATACGGTTGGTCTGTAGGCTAACCCCAGGCCCCCAAGGCCATAGAGGAGGTCAGCCATCAGCAAGTGTTCAAGTTAGCCATGGATGTGTGTTGTGACGTGGTTCAGGAGACCGCTGCGCGATCCCCATGTGAAGGAATAGTGGAGGGCATAGCAGAACATACTGAGTCTGCTGTCCAGGCGGGAGGAGTGGAGGGTGCCTCCAGATTCTGCAAGTGCTGGATAATGTCCTTCCTGACTTAACGTGACTGGAGATCTCTGCTTCGCTTTGAGGCATTTCAGGATGGCTGGAGACCATACTGGCCGCTGGGTCTGCCGGACTGGAGTACCAAGGGGGGACGGACTACCCCCGCCCCATAGAGGCTGGCTGGATGTTCAAAAGGCATTGGGCTTCTTTCAGTGATCGAAGGACTCTGCGCTTGCCTTCCCTTGCAAAAATGATGCAGAAGGGGTGGCCCCATTGGTAGTGGACATTGAGTTCCCGAAGTTTGTTAGTGACAGTATGAAAATCCCTGCGGCACTGCAGGGTGGAGGGTACAAGATCTTAAAACAGTTGAACCGTATGTCCCTTGTACACCAGATCGGCCTGTATTTGTGAGGCCTGCAGAATGGCCTCTTTTTCGACAAAGAAATGTACTTGTGCAAGGATGTCTGGTGGAAGGTCGGGTGCCCTGGTGTTCCAACATGGGGGGGAGGTGTCTGAGTCTCCCCAGATGGCATGCAGCAGATATCGGGACCCTCCAATGCCTTCGGAAGGCGCCTGATGCGGATATTATTACTCTGGCTGCGACTTTCGATGTCTTCAGTTGGAGGCCAATTTGCTGGCCCTCCAAGGTCCCCATCCTGCAGCAGAAGGCCTCCATTTCTTATGTCTGGGAATTTGTTCCATGTCGTTGACTGTTTCGCCAAAGCCGTCAACGTCGTGTTTGATTTCGTGGATGCAAGTTTTAAATTCCTTTTTAAGGGAGCCGTTCTCAGTTCGCAGTTCTTTGAAAAAAAATTGTCCATGTAGGCTTGGGTGAGGGGAGCCAAAGAGGCGGCCGCTGGGGGTGCCTCCACCATAACAGTGGAGGAGTCCATGGTCGGCAGGCTCGTTTATTGCCACAGGGATGTGACAGAGATGTCTTTGGCCACGTCTCCAGATGTGGTTCTGGTGCAATTGGCTTCTTGCCATGCTGCATAGCTGTCTCCCTCAACTGCTGGTGTGAAATCCGGATTCCCGATAAAAGGGGTCAAGGGGGAGGAGGATCATTGTAAGGCCTTTAGGGATAGCTACTCAGTCCCAAGCTGTCATCGTAGCTCTTGTGATCGGGGAGAAATACCTAACCCAGCGCCTGTGTTTTTTGGGTAGCCAGGGCACTTTCCAGATATGTATGCCCGCTACGTATTGGTTGATGAAGCACCAGTGCTTCTCAGAGAGGGCCCTGTTTCAATTGAGCAGGTAGCGGAGCTGGGAAGCTAGGTAATAGTTAGTGAGGCTGGATATACCCAGTCCGCCTTCACTTTGCGGGAGGTATGCAAGCTACCTTGCCATACCGGGTTTATTAGCCCCCTTCCAGAGTTACATGACTCAATGAGGTGCTGGAGTTCATCTAGGAGCTGGGTGAGGGGTGTGGGAGTTGTAGAGCGTCTGCATTATGTATATGATTTTAGTGAGGGGGGTAATTTTTATCCCTGCCATTCTTCTTATCCACAACAGCCTGCTTTGTTGCCATGATTGCAAGTCCGGACTGGACTGTAGCCAAGAGATCGGTGTAGTTGAGATCCAACATTTTCTCAACGGAAGGCCATGTTTTGATTCCCAGATTTAAGTGCCCAGGTTAAGGCTTTCTGCAAGTGGGTTTGGGGTCTCGGGTTTGGCTAGAGCAAGGACTTGTGACTTTTGGATGTTCACCTTAAAACCCACCACTTGGCTAAAAGACCCGAGCTCAAACATCAATGTTGGGAGTGTGTCTTGTGGACTAGACCAGGCAACCAGCACATAGTTGGTGTACAGGGCTATTTTATGCTCATGCCAGCCTATTGTTATTCTTATGATTGAAGGATTGGATCTGACCTTCTCAGCCAGGGTGTCTATGTATAGGGCAAGCAGGAGAGGTGAGAGCAGGCACCCCTGCCTGGTGCCCTTGCTCACCTTGAAGGGTTCTGAAGTGACTCCTTTTACCTGGACTCTAGCCCTGGGGTGCTTGTACCCACACCATATCCATTTTTTTAACTAAGGGACCCAAGCCAATTTTCAAAACAAATTCTGTAGGAAGGGCCAGTGAACACGATCAAATACTTTTTCAGCATTGATCGAGAGGAGAAGTGATGGCGCCCTGGAGCAACACACCTTCTCTTCCAGGGGATACTCATCAAAGTCATAAGCACTGAATTATCTCCGCCCACGTGCGGGAACCCGGAGCATATACAAAAATACTTACATATATATGTGTATGTAGTAGAAAAAGAGTACATAGTACGAAATAAACACACACATATACATGTATAACATAAAAAATATGCCGCCCCAAACATATCCAATAGGCTAAGAAGCCAGATTTACATGTATTTCTCTAGTATGAAAATAACATATAATGTAAGAGAAGGACGTACAGTAATAGCATTCCGCAAAAAACCTTTTATTTTCATCAAAGAAAACAGTTAATGCCAGGCAATTAGCCTAAAGAAGGCTACATAAATAAATAACATCCCTGTAAAGAAAAGGAAACTGGCACCTCGCCTTTAAGGCCTCAGAGACCCTGAGCACTTTGCCTTTAAGGCCTCCAGGAGACCCCTGCTCCCATCATGCACCACAGGTGACAGTTAGGTCAGTTCTTTTTTCCGGCTCCTTCTGTGAGGAACCTGGAGCTTGAGCTTAACTGATTTTGACTTTTTCCAGTCAGAATTTATATTCTAACTACTTTTTTCGATATTTCTTGTTACTGGTTGTATTTACCAGTCTTTTTCTGACTAATTGGTCTTTCTTTTTAGTCAGTTATGCCACCTTTATTTTATAAATGTCCTTCCTGTGGGAAGAAGATGGCCAAATCCGATCCTCATTCGGTCTGCGTCGTGTGTCTACCTTCTTCTCACGACACAGAGACATGCTACCACTGTCGTCAACTTTCAAGAAGAACATTGAAAGACAGAGAGAAGATCAGACTTCTAGGCTTGATGGTGAGAGGAAAACAGCATAAAAGTGGCCCAGAGAGTCATCACTCATCTGGAGGGCCCTCCTCTCCGAGAAAACGGTGAAGATCTACATCACCAGAAGCTAGAAGTAAGAAAAAACATCACAGCATGTCGTCGACGTCGAGACCAAGTAAGGTCGACGTCGAAGACAAGATCGCCGTCGAGAAGTAAGTCGACGTCGAGACCTAAGACGCAAGTGAGGTCGACGTCGATGACCAGATCGCCGTCGAGGAGTAAGTCGACGTCGAGACCTACAAAACAAGTGAGATCGACGTAGAGGTCAAGATCGCCGTCCAGAAGTAAGTCGACGTCGAGACTTGTTTCGGGATCGAAGCATGATAGACCTCAGTCGACGTCGAAACGCCCGTCGACATCAATACAGAGGTCGAGATCTCCGCCCCCTTCTCGAAGGTCGGCGTCGAGGCACTCCAGATCACCCTCTCGGACCCGTCAGCGGTCTACGTCGAGGGCAGGGTCGACGTCGAAGATACCGCATGAACACCAGCGGTCGACGTCGAAGAGACCGATGTTGAGGGCTTCGTCCCATAGATCTCCGCCGTCAAGAGTGTCACCTCCACAGTCGTCGTCGATGGTGGCTCATTCTGGTTCGACGTCGAGGGACAGGCAAGTTATTCCTGCTGAAGGCTTAGAAAGACCGAGATCACGGCGCTCGACGTCGAGAGAAGCTTCTTCCTCGCCTGGTATAACTATCATTCAAGTTACACTGGAGGGCTCTCCGGCGAGTGGGAACAAATCTCCTCCCATCAACATGTCACCCAGATGGTTGGAGGACATTAGGCACTTGAAGACCCAACCCAGACCTACTGAGAGACCTCCTCCCGCGGAATCCTCAAGACCTTCCGCTGGTAGGTCCCCGAGGCGTTCCAGATCTCCATTAAGACGGCGCTCACGCTCAAAAGAGCGCTCAAGGTCCCGCCGATCGCATACACCAAGGAGAAGACAGAGGTCTCCTATAACGACCTCATCAACAAGGTCATCGTATAGAGACTATTCCCCTACTATATCTTCAACTCCACCATCCAGGGTTTCCCCTGTTGATGATATTGGGACATTCAACGAGGTGCTCTGTAGAGGTGCCAGCAAGTTGAACATAACCATGACTGTGCCTCAGGTGACTACATCCATCATATTTGAAACTTTGCACCATCGGGCTTCGGCCATGCCCCTTCTACCTTTGGTGCCAGGATTGTTAGAGCCTGCGATGAAGACTTTTTTGACACCTGCCACAGTGGGCTCGGGTCCCGCAAGAATTTCAAAAAAGTATAAGGCCCCAGACCAAGATCCTTTGTTTCTGCGGTCTGATCCGCCACCTGATTCTCTTATAGTCGCCGCTTCCTGGAAAGCACATTCCAATACCTCTATGTCATCTGCTCCTCCAGAGAAGGACAGCACAAACATGGATTCTTTAGGACGGAGAATGTGCAATACGTCAGGATCTGTTATGAGAGTGGCTAGTGCAGCCGCTCTACTGGGACAATATGACCGGTCTTTATGGGACTCTTTAACAAGATTCACAGAGAAATTACCCAAAGAAGATCAAAAGGATTTTCTAGAGATTGTGCAGGAAGGTGGCCTGGTAGCTAACCAGATCATTAGTACAGCGGCCGATTCTGCAGATTTGGCAGCTCATGGATACGCACATGGCATTTGTTCACGAAGATCAGCGTGGCTTCGACTCACGGGTCTCAAGCCCGATGCTCAAAGAAAGATAGTTAATCTGCCCTTTAATGGATCATCGTTGTTTGGTTCACATGCGGACGACGAAATGGCAAAAATGAAAACTGAGTTGGATACTCTCAAGGCTGTAGGCCTTGAAAAGAAGAAGGAATTTCGTCATCGCTTTCGTCCCTATGACAAACGCTCTTTTCAACAGCGAGGTCAATCATCTAACTGGTCACCGCAGAACCAAGGTCAGACGCAACAAAGGTCCCAGTTCCAACAACGTAGACCGGGACGTGGTAGAGGTGGAAACAAACAGCAGTCAACAGCACCAAAGCAGCCACAAAAGCAATGAGGTGTGTCTTCCTCCAAAGCTGTTGTCCACTCCGGTGGGAGGAAGTGTTTCATTACATCTGGAGGAGTGGAAACGTATAACAAAAGACAAATGGGTCATCAACATTGTTCAAAATGGCTATCTTCTCAAGTTCAAAACTCCTCCTCCATCTATACCTCCGAGAGGCATTTCTCACCACGACCAACGATTGTTACAAAGGGAGGTAAACACCTTATTGAAGAAAGGAGCTATAGAAAAAGTCCCCGCTCCTCAAAGAAATCAAGGAGTCTACTCTCGTTACTTCCTTGTGCAAAAAAGAGGCCCCACTACAGAATACAGACCTATACTGGACTTGAGACTGTTGAACAAATACATTCGCAGAGAGAAATTTCGAATGTTAGCACTCCATCAAATTTTCCCACAGCTTCATCAAGGGGATTGGATGTGCTCCATCGACTTACAGCACGCATACTTCCACGTACCAATATCAAAGAAACATCGCAAATTTCTACGCTTTCGAGTGTCTTTTCAACATTACCAGTACTCCGTTCTCCCGTTCGGGCTCAAATCAGCTCCCCGAACATTCTCCAAATGTATGGCTGTGGTGGCCGCTTTTCTCCGCAAGTAGAAAATATTCATATATCCTTACCTGGACGACTGGCTCCTGAAGAGCTCATCTCCAACTCTGCTGCAGGATCATCTCTCGTGCTGCCTTCAGCTTCTCCACAACTTGGGCCTTCACGTCAATTTTAAGAAATCCATACTAAATCCAACGCAAAAGATCCATTACCTAGGCTCCTTCCTGGACACCGAAAAAGCAAGCGTGTGTCCTTCGGAGGAGAGGCTGTCATCAATCCAAGGAAAATGCCTGACCCTTCTTCACACGCATCTCCCGACAGTTCGACAGGTATCATCACTACTGGGATCGATGGCGTCGTGCATCTTTATAGTACCAAACGCACAATTACACATGCGTCCACTCCAACAATGTTTGGAGGACCAGTGGATGCAAGTATCAGGGCGCTGGGAGGATCATGTAATTCTCCATCAATCAGCCAAAGACTCCATCCGGTGGTGGATTAAGCGATCGCACCTGATGAAGGGAGTCCCTTTCCACCAGGACCCTCCAACCCAGACTTTAGTCACGGACGCTTCTCTCCAGGGTTGGGGTGCTCATATGGGCCCTCTGCAAGTACAAGGTCTATGGTCCGACTCCGAAAAGAGCTACCACATCAACCTGCTAGAGCTGAGAGCCGTACATCTAGCTCTCAAGTCCCTGTTTCCATCGTTCAAGTCTCGCTCCATTCTAATCCAAACGGACAATACAACGACAATGTATTATTTGAACAAACAGGGAGGTACCCGATCAAGAACACTCTCCATAGAGTCTCAAACCATATGGAACTGGCTTCTAGCGAGAGACCTGTCAATAGTAGCCATTCATCTACCGGGTTCTCTCAACTCCCAGGCGGACTTCCTCAGCAGAGACTTCGTCGAAGCCCACGATTGGGTTCTCAACAACGAAGTCGCTCACAGCATCTTTCGATAATGGGGAACGCCAGACATCGACCTGTTTGCATACGCGGTAAACGCAAAATGCCCCATCTTCGCATCCAGGTTTCCCCAACAAGGATCTCAAGGGAATGCCCTTTTGATCGAATGGTACTGTACGCTTTTCCACCGATTCCGTTGATACCAATTGTAATCAACAAGCTGTACAGGACCAACTCCAGGATGATCCTAATAGCCCCGGAGTGGCCTCGCCAGTGGTGGTTTCCGGACCTCCTTCAAATATCGGAAGTGCCACACAAGAGGTTGCCATGCCGCCCGGATCTCCTATCCAAACAGGCAGGGAGAGTATTCCACCCCAACCTGTCCTCCCTCCGGTTGACAGCATGGCTCCTGAAGTCATACAATATGGACACCTACAATTGAATCCAGACTGTATGGCTATTCTCAAAGAAGCAAAAAGACCTTCCATGAGGAAATCATATGCCTTCAAGTGGAAGCGGTTCTTCCTATGGTGTGTGGACAATGGACATGATCCCATCCGGGGTCAGGAACAGGTGATTTCACCCTAATTGCTGCATTTGGCTAGATCTGGTCTTCAGTTCGCTTCTATCAAAGTCCACCTTGCAGCAATCACAGCCTATAGGAAGTCCCCCAACCAGACTTCTTTGTTTAGAATTCCGGTGGTAAAGGATTTTCTTGAGGGCTTGAAAAAGGTTTACCCACCAGTCAGGTCTCCCTCTCCTCCATGGAAGCTTAACATTGTGTTAAAGTTGATGGGGTCTCCTTTCGAGCCTATTCATAAAGCTTCCTTACAGCATTTAACATGTAAAGCCGCGTTCCTGGTGGCCATTACATCTGCTCACAGGATCAGTGAGATCCAGGCTCTTTGCTGTAAGGAACCTTATACTGTGTTTCACGCTAACAGAGTAGTTCTCAGAACACATCCTAGTTTTTTGCCTAAAGTAGTCTCGGACTTCCATATTAACCAGACTATCACTTTACCTACCTTTTTCCGAATCCTTCGAATCCTCCGGAAAGATCTCTTCACTCCCTAGATCTCAAGAGGGTTCTGAAGTTTTATTTGGACAGAACAAAGACACTGAGGAACTCAGAACGTTTGTTTATTAACTATGGTCCTGTTAACACAGGTTCTGCAGCTTCCAAGAGATCCATTTCTAGATGGATAGTTTCTTGTATTCTACTGTCATACCAATTGGCCAACAAATCCCTTCCGGGGAAGCCTAAGGCCCATTCCACTAGGGGGAAAGCTTCTACCACGGCTCTCCTGAGGAATGTCCCCATGGCAGAGATTTGTAAAGCAGCTACATGGCGATCAGTTCATACCTTTACTCACCACTACTGTTTAGATGCTGACACGCAGGCAGATGCTCAGGTTGGGCAAGCCTTGCTGAGAAACTTGTTTGCTAATACTGTTTAACATGTGTTAGTCAATTTAGTTCGCTGTTTTTTGCTCGTCCGCGCGGAAGTGGGTATGGGCTTGCTACTCTATTTAGTGCTTATGACTATTGATGAGTATCCCCTGGAAGAGAAGGATACGTTACTTACCTGTAATCCTAGTTCTCTTCCAGGGGTATACTCATCAAAGTCATAAGCAACCCTCCCGCCTCCCCGGACGAGCATTAACAGTTTACTCGGTATTCTTGCATCTTTGTTGCAGGTTCCTACAGGTTTCTTATACCGTACAAAAGAACTGACCTAACTGTCACCTGTGGTGCATGATGGGAGCAGGGGTCTCCTGGAGGCCTTAAAGGCAAAGTGCTCGGGGTCTCTGAGGCCTTAAAGGCGAGGTGCCAGTTTCTTTTTCTGTACAGGGATGTTATTTATTTATGCAGCCTTCTTTAGGCTAATTGCCTGGCATTAACTGTTTTCTTTGATGAAAATAAAAGTTTTTTTGCGGAATGCTATTACTGTACATGTCCTTCTCTTACATTATATGTTTATATGTTATTTTCATACTAGAGAAATACATGTAAATCTGGCTTCTTAGCCTATTGGATATGTTTGGGGCTGCATATTTTTTATGTTATACATGTATATGTGTGTGTTTATTTCGTACTATGTACTCTTTTTCTACTACATACACATACATATGTATTTTTGTATATGCTCCGGGTTCCCGCACGTGGGCGGAGATAATTCAGTGCTTATGACTTTGATGAGTATACCCCTGGAAGAGAACTAGGATTACAGGTAAGTAACTTCTCCTTATCTACTATATGGATAATTTGTTTTGTGTTGTGCCTGCAGCTCTTCTCCATTGATGAACCCCATGTGATTGGGATCTATCAGACCTTGAGTTGAGGTGTCTCGCTAGAATCCCTGTAAAGAGCTTGGTGTCTGTTTTTAAAAGGGATATGTGTCTGTATGAGGAGCACCTCGTAGGATCTTCCCTTGACTTGGGAATTACTATTGTAGCTTCCTTGCACATTGTATAACTGAGTTCCCTGTGACTCCAAAGGAGTTGAATAAACGACCAAGTAATGAAGCAAGCTGGGAGGTAAAGGCTTTATTGAAATCTGGTGTAAAGGGACGTTACTGGTTTGGATCTCGCTATTCCAATAATTACCTCCTCTACTTGAATAACAGTTTAAAGTATGCCAGCTTGCAGGGTTGAGAGCTTTGTAATGGCCTGAAGAGAGGTATGATGCCATGTCCGCCTCAGTGAGCTTGTCTGCTAAATAAAGATCTTTATAAAAGTACTGAAATGCCTGTGCAATGCCTTTGTCAGTCTGCCCTTGCTTCCCGCTGGTGATGGTGGTTGCTGCAACCCTGTCATTATTCATCTTAGCCCTGAGTTTGCAATCCAGTAGCCTGCCAACCTTATTGCCCTCAGAGTAGCAGTGCTGTTTTGGGCAAAGGAGGGCATACTCTGCTTTGTCCATGTCTAATGCTTTAAGTTGCTTATTGGCTCAAGACAATTGTCTCTATGCTTTATGTGCCCCTATGTCACATTCAAGTTCTTTTATTTTCCTCTCTAATTCCAGTCTCTTATCTCTCCTGCCCCTGTTGAGTTTGGCTGCAGTGGCAATGAGCTCATCTTGCACTACGGTTTTGAGAGTCTCCCATAATGTGGCTATGAGGATGTTTGGGCCACCCTCTGAATCACTGTGTATCTTTGGATGAGGTTATTTAATGTTCATGAGTGCCCCGAGATTGGCAAACATGGAGGTTTAAGGTTAAATAAGACAGGTGAGTGGTGTAAGAGGGCTGAAATCTATATTTCAGCTGGAGTGGCAATAGCACAGATAACTGCTGAACTCAGAAAATAATCCAGCCTTGCATTGGTCTGGTGAGAGGCATAGAAGAAAGAGTAGTCTCTTATGGGAAAATTTAGCAAATGCCAGGCATCGGTCAAACCCAAGTCCGACAATCACTCAGCTCCTTCTTGGGATATGGCCCCTTTCTGACCCACATGCTGGGCGGACCTATCCATTATGGGATCCATTACCATATTAAAGCCCCCTCCTATCAGTAAGCCCCTATTTGGGGAGGTCATTATCCAGGGCAGAGCCTCCAACAGGAACTTCTCTTGGGATTAATTACGGGCATATATAGTGGCCAGGGTAAATATGTAGCCATTTGTGGATATCTGTAGGGACAGCAGTTGCTCTGGGATCTCTGCCATTTTGTTTAATACTAGCACCTTGAATTTGATGTCAAACAGTATGGCTTCTCCTGCCTTTTTGCTGGGCCCTGAGGGAAAATATTGTCTAGGTAACCAGTCTGACCTTAAACGTCCCTAGTCTTTTAAGCAGGTGCGTCTCCTGAAGTAAGCAAATTGCATAGTCTCAGTCATGCAGAATATTGAACATGACCAATTGCTTTGTTTGGGCGTTGAAGCACCTTACATTGAGGGATAAGACCTTAAGCGTAACTAGGTATTATGTCATTGCAGGCACTGTGGGGTAATATTCCACTGTGACTGAGGTGGCTTAGCAGGCATGTCTAGGGTAGGCCCAGTACAGATGTGTGATACCTTAGAGAATTCTGGAGGAGGGGGAGAGGATGAAGTACCCAAAACTGAATAACTTACACAACCTCTACATGTGACTAAACTAAACATATAGTTTTTAGCATGTTGAATCATCAAAACCTGAGGGGTGTCCATGTCAGCTGTCAGCCCGACTTCGACAGAAAAAGTGTAGCAAAGGTCATTTCCCAGTTCTGGCCAGAGTCTGTGGGGGATGGTATACAGAAAGGCCAACCCTCCACACCAACTGGCAGCACTGGGTCTTCCCTGAGGGACTCTTTGTTGAGTACAACCAAAGTCCAATCAAGCCTCAGTTTCTGTCTCTTTGCCCTACATTTTGTTGATCACGGTTTTCATTTCTTGGCTGTTCATTTCCATAGACCTTTTATGGGTAGTTTTCTTAGTGGATCTGTTAGACCATTTTCCATATAGTCTATTCATAGGTGTCTTATGATCCTGGCTGGGCACAGGAGTCTTCTTGTGTGTCATCAATCCCCAGAATGCTGTGTGCTTCCACAGGGGTGTGAATGGAATTGGTTTCTATGTTCTCTTGTAGGGGATTTCCGTGTACAGTCATAAGCATTTGAATAGTCCCGCCCACGTGCGGGGACCCCGGAGCACTTCATTAGCTATATCTTAAGTTGTCATCTTTCGCCTTTCTTCTGGAAGGCCTGTATAGACACTTAAGAGATAGAATACAATAATGCAGCCTAACTAACTAGGCTACACTGGCCATTACTTCATCTTGAAGTGAAAAAAGGTAGCCAGTGATTTTACAATTTTTCAATTTATGGAGTTTAAAACATATAGAAAACTCCCCTTCACAAAACCCCTTTTTTCATGATAGAGAGGAAAAGGTTGGACAGAGAAGCCCCCCATAGGCTGCCATTATATGTCTGAAAATGGATACCGTGCCTTTAAGAGTCACCATAGACCACCAGTATCCCATGATGCACAGCTAGTGGCAGTTACTTCAGTTCTTTTTGAAGGCGTAGAGAAGTGAATGCCTAAGCTAGATCCTGGATAAGTCTGCTTCTTCCACCGGGGAGGAGGGAGGGTTGCTTATGACATTGGTCAGGCAGAAGGGGTGACCCCGTTTGTATTTTGTGCTCTTATCCCACAAGAAGCTGGTAGCATGTTTGAGTAAGTGTCTCTTGTGAAGGGTGATTGGGGATAAATCTTAATAAAGCCAAATTTTTGCTCCCTCAAAAAAGCACTGGCCCAGGTTTCTTGCTGAAGTCATGATATATTCTATCTGTCAGAAGCCGTGGGCACATGTTAATATGTCTTGCGGGCTGCAAGGCGGACCGGTTTAATTGCTGGTTCTGTGCTTTCTGTGCAGATCGATATCTGCTTCAGACAGATCCCGGAGGAGATGCAGAAAGAGTTTGATCACATGGTTTTTGATAGCTCCTTTCTCAGCATCCCTAGGAACTCCACTGATTATGATATTTGAGCGGTGGGATTTGTTTGCAAGATCTTTAATGTGTGACTGTAAATCTATATTCTGTTCTCTCAGGTCTACCACCTCCCTTCAATAGTTTTCAAGCTCCTCCTCTCTAGTGTTGCCAGTGCCCTCTTGGGTTGTGACTCTCAGACCCAAATCTGTTACTTCCTGTCTAACATCTTTTAGGTCTTTTGTCACATCTTCTTGTAGGGCTGCGAAGTTGACTCATAGCTTGCTGAAGAGATATTCCAAAAAGGAGCCAGTTATGGGCGCATCCATTCTTGCCTGCGTAGAGGACAACGAGGGGGATTGCTCCTCTCGGCCCCTCATGTACCCGTTTCCTGGTCGGATCTAGATTTTTGGAAGAGAATTTGGTGATCATCCCTTAGAGGGCGTTAACTCTCTTGTTCCTTTGTGCCGCCATTGTAAGCTCTGGGTCCTCCGAGCATGGTAAGTGGAGAGTGGGTTATGGAGAGCCGCCATGAAACGGCCATAACTTGGGCCCCATTGGGCCGATTATAATGGTTCTAGGCTCATTTAACTCCTGGCGGTGAGTTCTAGCCACTAGGGGCAGTTTTAGTAGAACTCCTCACCGTACAAGTGGTGTAATCGACAGGGAGCTAGTTCCACTGGCTTCCTGCACCAGTTTTCCCCCTAGTCTTTGTTTCTGAGTGCAGAAGTCTAGGACTTTCCTCCAATTGGTCCTCAGCGGGAGTAAGGGGTCCAGCCTCACTGGGCCTTGGAGAGACCTACTGTTCCGGAGGTCAACTGGGGCAGAGTACTTAGCCCTTTTTGGGCATCAGGGGGAACCTCCTTCCAGTTGTACATGGCTCTCACAGTGCCAGGATCTAGCAGCAGACAACACCAGCCAAGAGAATATCTCCCCCTTGTACAGGACATTTTAAGTGAAGTGGGGAATTTCTAGAAGCCAATCCTAGGGTGCCACATCACCTTTCTGTCCCTGTCCTAATAACCCCTCCTTCACAGCATGCTGGTACAATTCAAAATGACATCAGCCAGGAGTCACTGGTCTCATCTGCACCTGGGGTCTCAGCTCTCCCCTTAGCTGACATCACTGCCAGGGCCTTTCCCACCAAAGTTTCAAAGAGGAGCTCCGTCCTGTATTGGCCCAAGTTATGTGGGCTTCCTCCTTTGTTTAGTGGTCCTGGGCTGCCCCAACCCAGGTGCAGTGGGACACGTAATTAATAAATGCAGCTTTTTATCCTCACCCTTTCCTACTCAGGAGCTGAGGGAAGCACTGTTCATTACTCCTTTTGTGTGGGGCAGCCTTTGTTCCTGCTGCTGTAGAGAAATATAATTAACTTGGCACAGCAGGTTGACAAAAGGAAGGGCTCTGATCCTGAACTGAGCCAGAGAAATATATGGCAATCCTGTATGACCCATGTGTTGTACAGATATCCTCTGGGAACTCTCAGATTTCACTCTAAGGCAGTTTTACCTCTATGTGTATAATAGTTTCACTGCAGATAAAACAGTAAACCACGCTGACTTTCCCTATGAGTGAACACTAACATTATAAGACCAACCCCAGGTCAATATCTAATCCTGTTGAGTTTCCTCTGTGCCAGGCTACCTATGCTCAGTTACCGGGCTGCAAACGACGGGAGTCTCCTGTGCGCAGTCTGCACTTGTGTGTAACAGCCAAGTGCCCCTTATCTGAACTGTCACAGCGGCCTTAAGGCGGACACTGGCGTTAAACACACATAGCCCATTTACCATGTGATTACCATGGGTGAGACACATGTAGTGAGACTCACCCACAGTAAAAAGTCCAAAACCGGGTGATCCAAAAAGCAAAAAAATCCTGGTGTACTAAATGTGCGGAACCCAATGTAATTTAAAATCCTTCTTAATGCTAAAGTCAAATTCTAAGTTACAATTCTAGAAATGCCACCTTAGAAAGTTGACATTTTTTGTCCTAACCATTTGGTGCCTGCAGCCTGATTCTTGGGTCACATGTCTAGGTGCACTTGGCATTTGGCCGTGTGTATTCCTCTCATACTGCTGATCCAGCGGCGTACTAGCAACAGATACTCCACTACCATATACTCACCTGGGCCCATACAACTCGCTTCCGCTAACACTAAGTAGACCGCTGGAACTTTTAGTTTTTAATGATTTTCATACCTCGAGATCTAGTTATTTCTTCTCTAACTAAACCTTTCACTGATCAAATAGTTCTTTCCTCTGGTCAATGGACCAGTTAGGTGGAACTAGTTGATGGTGATAATTAACATGACTTATAATACATTTCCTGATCAAAAATAAAATAATCACAGACTCAATAAGTTTTAAAATCGTTATCTAAATTAGTGGGTTGTGAACCATCTCAAAGCATTTCAGTACAAACACCCTCATTCACGAGAGTGCCAATTCAATAAAATTTCAATAGTTAGAATATTTCAGATCCACACAACAACTATACTCAGAGAAAAGAGGATAGAGAGAGAAGAGCATTTATCAAAACGATGAATTTCATAGTTACCAAGTATGGTGTGAAGACCAACCCCCTGGCCAAAGGGCTGGTAAGGGTCCCCAGGACAGATCAGGAGACAAAGACTTCAGGACAGGAATCAGGACAGGATACCTTCCTAGAAGATAGATCTTTTCAGGTCTTCGAAGGAGAAGTGGTGTCTAAGCGTATGTCCCTCAGCTGTGGGGTGCCTCAGGGATCTTCCCTGAGCCCCACCCTATTCATTATATATATGAGGCCGCTGGCCGACATAGTACAACCATTTGGCATAAAAATTGTCACGTACGCCGATGACACACAACTTGTCATGGCCTTAAATCGTCCAGAAAACTCATCCTCAAGTTTAGGCCCCTGTCTAGAGAAGGTTGCACAATGGATGGAGCTCTCCTGTTTAAAATTGAACGGAGACAAGACCGAGCTCATGCTCCTAGGCAACTCTCCTATTTCTAGCATAGGGCCACTATGGCCAAAATGTTTTGGCCCCGCCCCACCGGAAAAAAATCAGATTAAAAGTCTGGGTATGTGGCTGGACTGCTCACTGACTTTTGGACACCAAACAGTCAAAGTGTCAGCTACATGCTATGGCATCATGAGGATGCTTCGGAGTGTGCTCCCTGTCCTTCCATTCAAGGCAAGAAGGATAATGATTCAGGCCCTCATTCTTTCACGAATGGATTATGGAAATGCACTTTATTTGGGAGCCCCTAAGGCCATGATAAACAGGCTTCAGATCACCCAGAATTGTCCAGCTCGTTTGCTTCTGGGTCTCTCCCATAGGCAATCAGCCAAACCCGCACTGAAGACTTTGCACTGGCTGTCAATATCAGAAAGGATCAAATTCAAGGCGCTTTGTATTGCCCATAAGTCCTTTCAGGGAACGGGACCGGTAATCAATGTGCCCCTGATCACCCGATACCAGCCAAACAGAAGCCTTCGTTCATCGAACATGCTGTTTGCAACAGTTCCAAAAATAAAGAGGGCAAGAAGCGGTGGCCGCTCCTTTGCTTATAATGTGGCTGAACTATGGAACACCCTCCCCCTGGACATTCGAAAGGAAACCAATCATCTGTCTTTCAGGAAACAACTTAAAACCTGGCTATTTTAACTTACCTCTTGGCAGAGCTGGCTTCTAGGTCCGCGTCCGTAGATAGCGCTGGGATGCCTTAGGGTAGCTATGCGCTTTATAAATGTTTATTTCATTTCATTTCATTCATTTCATACTTCACCTCTCTAGATACC